>CM047805.1:88375817-88558317 GCA_026214975.1 Gentiana macrophylla
AAAAGACTTAGGTTCACAACGGAAGTGGGTTATGGGCCCAAGGATGATATTCCAAGCTCTCAGAGTCACAGTGAAGGATTGGTGATAGAGGCGGTCAATGCAGAGGCCTAATAAAAAGGGTCTGTGTCGATAGTGGAAGTGCAGTCAACATCCTCTACTACTCAGCTTTCAAAGCCATGAAGTTGAGAGATGAGGACGTTGTGCCGTTATCAACCCCTTTGTTTGGATTAACAGGACAGGCCGTCCACCCTGTCGGATCGATAAACTTATTGACCACCGTAGGAGATAAGGAAAAGGGCAGAATGATGGAAATGACTTATGTCGTAGTTAAAGCCCCATCGGGCTACAACGCAATATTAGGTCGACCCGCCCTATTCGACCTGCGTGCCATTATTTCCACCTTCCACAACAAAATGAAGTTTCCTACCTGGTATGGCTCCCATGAAGTACAGGGAGATATTGAAGTTTCAAGGAATTGCAGCTTGGTTACGATAAAAGGAAAAGGTGTCGGACAGGTGCTGGTCGAAGAGTTAATTCCTGAGGAAGAAGAAGATAAGAGATGGGTGTTAGGTGTAGTGCCCGAAAGACAGTTTGTGTAATTGTTTTTAATAATGAATGACAGAATTTATCTCACCTTATTACTTGCTTTGTGCTTGTAAAGTAATACATCACCGCAAACCCTAAGTATATACAGTATGTAACCACTTAACTCAAAGGTATGGATTACACGTGAGGATTGAGTTAGTGGTGATATACTTAAATCTGTTAGTCCGTGGTGAACTTAATCGAGTTTAGGGTCTCTTGATTAAAACACCAATAATGCGCCTAGAACACCTTAGGGTGTGATAGTCTTATCCGGACTGTCGGTAGAGGTACCTACGTGGGGCATTTATATATGATGGCATTCATATAGGACTGGACCGATTTAATCAGATTTCTCGGTATAATTCCGTAATCGAGGAATCTTATTAAATCATTAGATGATCATATATGGATCAACCTTAATCCCGAGGTGATCACGAGGATCTTTGCTTGTCCCGGGGTAGTTTTGATGTGTTAGTTACGGTTCACTTTAATATGTGTTCCAAGCCACTTCTCATTGGCACTATCTCCAGATGAGTGAGTAGTTCTGATTTTCACAGACATGGAATCCATTCCTTCCTGCGGGAAGTAGAGACAGTCCCTTGTTTGTTAGCCCTAAGAAAGTGATCGATCCCGGGAGTTCACATTTGACTAATTAGCTACTAGTCAGATATGTGTACTAATTGATCATTAGGGGGTTAATGGTAAATAAGGATAAGATATTCTGAGTCGGGTTCACGGAGACTTCCCACTCAGAATGGACAGTCTATGGAGGGTTAATCCGTATGTAGTGATTATATCAATGGACGCTTATTAAGCTCATGGGTTGAGTATAAGTATACATCTATAATCGGTAGAGTTCGATTTCGGGTTTATGGTGGCGTAATCCCGGAATTAATAATTAATGTACTTTACGCTCGATGAATAATTAATTATTGGAGCTACTTCAGTTATAGGTCCATAGTCCCCGATGTAGGCTTACGTAATTGACTAGTAATCTTGTTACTTGGGCCTCATTGATAATTAATTGGGTGAAAGCTAATTAATTGATATGCAAAATATTATTTAGTTGGGCTAAAATAATATAATACACATGAAAGACATTTTATGTGGGCTTAGTGAACCCCAAAGGTGGCGCCAATATTTGTTAATTAATTAGAGAGAAATTAGTTTTCTTGGATAATTATTTGACATGTGATTTATCTTTTATTTGTTAAATGATAATTCATGGAATATTAGATAATAATATGATTTATCCTAATTTGTTTGGGATAATCATTTTATTTATCTTTTATTTGGAAAAGGATTAATGTGATAATTATCACTTAATTATTTAATCCTTGGAGGACATTGATTACTCTCATATATAAAGAGAGTTCTCCCAAGTCTAATAAAAATGTACTATTCACGTCACTATTCACCGAGAGAAATTGGCCGAAAAATTTCGGCCTCTATTCTTAGGGTTCGAGTTGGAAAAATCTTGGATTTTTAGTTTGCATATCAAGGAGGCTCGTGTATCAAGAAGGGTGTCCACCAACCGCCGTTTGGAGAACACATCGGAAGATCAAGGCTTCTCTTTCCTATATTGGTAACATGATCTTAACCCCTGTGTAGTTTTAAGTCCTTTAATTATGAATTGTGTCATATAAATCGTGATCCATCCATTTGCGCATAGATCTAACTTGTTTAGATCTAAGAACCTGCATCCTTCATGTGGTAGCGAGCCAGGTTCCACGATTTATATAGTCATAATCATAATTAAACGATTTAAAGGGTGGAATTGCATGTAGGTGATATTTTACTTATTATTATGTATTAATAATTTTTAAATTGCTATGGTTGAAGAGATGGATTGGGGTTGGCACCGTTTTCCCGTTAGATCTATTGTAAACTCATATAAACGATGAAAATTCGTTCATATGAGTATAGGAAATTATGTAATTTATGTATTATTGCAATTTTAATTTCCAGAAAATAGATCTGTACATTAGCTGTTTAGTCTTTTCGTTTTTTCCGTTGTTTGAGCCGTTAAAACGAAGATCCCTCCGGTCAGAATCAAGATTGGAAGTTGATGAACAATCCCACAAATTTTGGTATCGATCAGAGTCCGTTTGTGTTTCCGTTAGTTGCTGCGAAGTGGCTGCTGTAACACAAAAACGCAGGATTCACAGAAACCCTAACTGTGACTTCTTCGATTTTCTGGGAATAATTGGACCGTTCAAATTAAAATCCGACCGGTCAGATCGATAATCATGGAGTTTTGGACGTGCGATAAAATTTTCAGGACGATCGGGATTCATCTTCATCCCCGATCGATCTCGGGAAGTATATGATGCGCTGCTGTGAGAGTCTGTTTCAGCAGCAAGTTGGGCGGCTCACTGAGAAAGATTGACAAGTCAAAGCTCCGATCCGACCGTCCATCTTGAAGTCCGAAGAATGAAGATCAGATCTGGAAAGTTTCATCCCGATCCAAGTTCGTTTGATATGCCGATCGTCGAAGATTCTTAACAGCTGCAGATTAGGGTTTTTAATTTATTTTCGAATAGATTAGTTACGGGGGTGCGGTCCATCTCGGTGTTTATTTTCCGCACTAGTATACATGTGTAGATTGTATGAGTAGAACCGGAAAATTGCCATGACATGCATCATATCATGAATTCCACTCCATATGCATACATGTAGAAATTAATTCGAGGAATTAGTTAGGCATGTATAAAACACACGATTAGTTTTAATTAATTGTTTGATATTAATTAGAAACTAATTAGGGTAAAAACCGAGGAACACGGGTTTTTTCAATCGTCGAGGTTGGGTGATGGATTCTCGGTGAATCCCACTCTGCGAAAGCATAAGGAGTAAAATCCCGAAACCTCGTGGTTAAGGTGTTGGATTCTTGGTGAATTCCACCTACCCAAGAGCGAGATTACGTTTTTGTTCCGTAGTGTCTACGTGAATGTTTGATGTTTAAGGATTGGATAATCACGGGCAAACAGGTTCGAAAGTGGTTTAACCACGGTTGGGTGGTCAACAGTAGCTACGGCTCAATCGACTTCACCCTCCATGTGTGGCGTTTGCACGGGTGGCAATACTGAGCCATCCGAAGAGCCGCTACGGCTCAACGGAGCTCTCAAGCCTTGACCCGTCCGGCGGCCATATGTTCTAACGACGATAGGTCGGGTGGGCTAGCCCACATAACCGACAACATTCGGGCCTATGATTTATTGTTCCTTAATGAAACATCAAGTCCAAAAACGTGATCAAGTAAACCCACCACTTTTTCAAAATATTGAGTGGGAGCGGAGAGGCGACAGCCGACCCCACGGCCTCTACTGTTGACACAAGCAACGTGAGAGAATGGTGACGCCTCGTGCCGGCTTTGATTTCGGCCCCCTAAGGAAGGCCTTCACCGCTATCAAAATTCAAGGCTTGGTCTCCGAAAGGATAGGATTTTGGGTACTCGTCGGGTCACCGACCGACCCTAAGCGGCACACTCGGGGTCTACCTAAAAATGCAGAGACAGATGAGGTCACACTCATAAAGGGTATTTTTGGTAGTACCTTGGTGAATTAGGAAAGGTGATTGACGATCACAAATGAGATGTTCGATTCTCAATCGATCTTCAATATTAATCGAAACCTCTTTGACCTACCCTAAGGCGCACTTTGGCATTAGATTAAATCCTTGGAACGGTAGGATAGACTATAAGTACTTAGTTTATGTTCCTAAAATTTTAGTAGTGTATGATTTGGATTTATTTTACTGTCAATTTTATTTACAAGCATTATATATATCTCTCTAAGGTGCTAGACTCGCTAGTGTAAAATTGATTGTAATGACTTCGTTAAAAAGTGGTAAGTAACTAAAACGTTGTATTTATTAATCTCACATGCGATTAATTTTTCGGAAGAGATATTTCTCTTGAAGCCTTCAAAACTTAAGCGACGTAAATAGGCATATCACTCTTGCCACTCGTGCGAATCGAGAGACAACCGTAGTTAGTTTGAAAGATGATTGGGACGACAAAATTCTTCTAGTGAATTTTAATTGTGTAGTGTCTACACGAGAAATTTTCTAATAGAAAAATTGGAGAATCATAAATTTAAGTGTCATTTAGTTAGACGGTATTTGGAACCGATAAACTAGTAGGAGCTTTTATCTTATGTTTTTCTAATTTATTAGAAAATTAGTCCGATCAGGTAACGCTTTTATTAGACATCCCACAGTTTCACGAGTAGTGTCTACTCAATTGAATCTGCTAGTTCAAGACTATTTCCTTTTAAGGAAAGTTGAGAATGGGAAAGAATGTCTATAAGTGTTAATCATCTTAACTAAAGTTTTGAGGCTAAACCGAAACATTAATTAAAGAAAGTATAGGATAAGGAAAGTGATTTCGGATCACTAACCAATGAATCCTTAGCTACTTTCTTAACCGAGTAACTTGACTCGGTAGCTTAGTTCTTTGGGAGAACAAGGAAGCTGTGCATTAACGATTAATAGAGTAACAACGCGCGTAATTTCAGCTATAATAGTGGGAGTGATATAAGGAAATGAATTTCGATTCTATCCTGAATATCACGTAAAAATTTATTTTTCTGCTTTCTGATTCGTTGAAACAAATGGATTCACTTTCATCTCGATACTACAGATTGCCTTAAACAAAGTGAAGATGACATTTGTAAATGCGAATCATGATTCGGACTTTTGTTTGATAAAGACAGAACCACTAAGAAAAGTTTGAATAGGTATGTGTAACACGTCTAAAACTATTAAAGGTAAAAGGTTTCCGTATTAAGATAAACGACCCTTCAATATCTATTAATTAGTGCATATATCCTAGAGATAAGACCTGACGACTGGCTAAGGGTGATTCCTATCTCCCGCCTAGAACACTATCTCAAAGGAACAATGACTAAGTTTCCTTTCAATCGGGAAAGGGTAATAGTTTTGAAGGGGTAACATAGCTTGTTCACCATGACCTTCGGGGTCTAGTGAGAGACACAAGCTAGTGGGAGTTTTTGAGTGGTGACATTTTGTCTGATAACTACTCCAAACGCGATTTAGTTTATCAAAAGAATACGAGGAGGAGTCTCTGATTTTAGCAGAGAATAGAGTATTCCATGCTCAGAAATAGGCTATCGCATAGTCTTGGGACTGATGCTCGGCCTGCCTCCTAGTGGAATGTTAGACTTGCCCTATATAGTTATTGATATGCTACAATACACTGCTAAACTCGATTAAGATAATTCGTTGCAAAATAACGGTTAACATTATTATGTAAACCGAGAAGTCTACCTAGAAGATGCTAGTGAGTTTATGGATAAGGAGTGAATTCGGTTCACACCACTTCCATAAATGTAGGCATTTAGCATTTAATGCTTAAAGGTAGGACTGGAAATTTTGCGCATACGTTCAGATTGTGACTGTTTGTGAAACATCTTAATGAGACGAGTGAAGGTTGATTATAAGATTCTTGAGATCAGAAAGTGACGGTTGAACTGTCACAAGCCTTCTGATAGAATCTATAAGTAACAACCTTAAACCTTGGAGTACGGTTACCCAAAGGTAGTTACTATCTGATTTAATCAGACCACATCGGTTGTTGGTGATTACACTGATAAATACTACTAGATCAGAATGTCAATCCACCCAAGACACAATTGGGAGTATGGTTTAACCGTTGACCCATTGTGATTTTGTGGACTTTATAATCTCTTTGGGGTGATTGATAACATATGGCTCTTGGTGGGCTGTATAGGATTCTGATTATAGAGGTTGGTTTGAAAACCTTAACCCTGTGAATGGAGTTTTGGTACTCCAGTTCTGTTCAGCCTCTTGTAGAACCACCTGAGTGTCTCAGGCCCAGTGGGAGCAATTGGATCTACACGGAAAAGAGTCGAATGAATAGGAAAGTTTAAACTTTCAAACGCAAAATGTGAGTGGTATAGGGGTGATTCACGACAAGTAGAGAGTTAACCAGGACCTTGAACTCTCTCACCACTCGATCTTGCTAGATTTCGTTAAAAGCGAGAAAAATAGGGGTAATTCCCGAGACTTTCTTGTCGAACAACGAATCAATTCATTTAGAAACGAAGGGTTTTAGCTAAGAATGAATAATGGATTCGTTACAAAGCAGAAGATAGGGGTGATTCCCTAAGACCTTTTTTGCGAGACTAACGATATCTTAATTCATTCAGAAAGAACCATTGGTAGGAAGCCTGCCATGGCTTATATCCTTTGTGGATTTAATAGAACCTCTCGGTCATTTAAAAGTCACATGTTTTAAAATATGTGGACTTGACCAAAATATTAATAAGTCTTTTGTAGACTGGATATCAATATTGGTAAAGTAGTAGTATTAGTGTTCATGAATGATAACACTAAAACAGTTGGAAACAACATGGTTATGCTCTCTGAAGTCGGAAACTGACACGCCAAGATTCTCTGGATGAGAGAATTGGACTATGTCCTAAGAATCTGATTCGGTCAAATTCACGAGAATGAGTCATTGGCTATCCCACTGATCTTATTGAATAAGATGATTATGCATATATGGTTGCAGCATTCATCGAGAGTTGTCCTACCCTACCTCTCAGGAATGATTCTCTAAATCTTCGGATAAAGAGAAAATGGGATAGAGTCTCTCTTGGATAACGGCAAGTCAGGTTATCACAAGTCAATAGTAATCGAATCTTGGATTTGAGCAATAAGTAGCAGTTTTAGTACGTCCTCAAGTATCTTTAGAGAACGAGGAATCATATGCTTGTATATTCAGGTGCAAACTTGAATATGGTTGACTACACTGATTCTGAGTCAGATTAAGGATGATCATTACGTTGATCTCGGGCTCAGTGTTTACTCATAGTGCTTAGAATTTCCTTTTTGTCTGCAGGAGTAATTCCAGTGTCCGATAAGCCGATATCACTTCATTGTGAAAACAAAGTGAAGAAATAGCTTAGAAGGATCTTCTCGATCCTACTTTAGAGGTCAAAAGCATATTGAGAGAGAGTACCGCTGATTAGATGGACCGCAACGCTTTCGTCTCGGGCCGACAACCAAAGCGATCGATGTACCAAGTCCGGTGCTTGAGGGTGCGGCATTGAGGAATATATCTCATCCGCTTTTAGAGCAAGTGGGAGAGTGTTGTGAATAAGATGAGAAAGGGTGTGCTCTAAAACAATCGTTGCTTGTCATTTCGTGCAAGTGGGAGATTGTTAGGTGTAGTGCCCGAAAGACAGCTTTGTGTAATTGTTTTTAATAATGAATGACAAAATTTATCTCACCTTATTACTTGCTTTGTGCTTGTAAAGTAATACATCACGCGCAAACCCTAAGTATATCTCAGATGTAACCACTTAACTTTCGGTGTATGGATTACACGTGAGGATTGAGTTAGTGGTGATATACTTAAATCTGTTAGTCCGTGGTGAACTTAATCGAGTTTAGGGTCTCTTGATTAAAACACCAATAATGCGCCCGAACACCTTAGGGTGTGATAGTCTTATCCGGACTGTCGGTGAGAGGTACCTACGTGGGGCATTTATATATGATGGCATTCATATAGAATTTGGACCGATTTAATCAGTATTTCTCGGTATAATTCCGTGTCGAGGAATCTTATTAAATCATTAGATGATCATATATGGATCAACCTTAATCCTGAGGTGATCACGCAGGATGCTTTGCTTGTCCCGGGTAGTGTTTGATGTGTTAGTTACGGTTCACTTTAATATGTGTTCCAAGCCACTTCTCATTGGCACTATCTCCGGATGAGTGAGTAGTTCGATTTTCACAGACATGGAATCCATTCCTTCCTCAAGGGAAGTAGAGAGACAATCCCTTTGTTTGTTAGCCCTAAGAAAGTGATCGATCCCGGGAGTTCACATTTGACTAATTAGCTACTAGTCGGATATGTGTACTAATTGATCATTAGGGGTTAATGGTAAATAAGGATAAGATATTCGAGTCGGGTTCACGGAGACTTCCCACTCAAAATGGACGATCTATGGAGGGTTAATCCGTATGTAGTGATTATATCAATGGACGCTTATTCGCTCATGGGTTGAGTATAAGTATACATCTATAATCGGTAGAGTTCGATTTCGGGTTTATGGTGGCGTAATCCCGGAATTAATAATTAATGTACTTTCGCTCGATGAATAATTAATTATTGGAGCTCACGTTATACCCATGGTCCCCGATGTGGCTTCGTAATTCGGACTAGTAATCATGTTACTTGGGCCTCATTGATAATTAATTGGTCAGCTAATTAATTGATATGCAAAATATTATTTAGTTGGGCTAAATAATATAATACACATGAAAGACATTTTATGTGGGCTTAGTGAACCCCAAAGGTGGCGCCAATATTTGTTAATTAATTAGAGAGAAATTAGTTTTCTTGGATAATTATTTGACATGTGATTTATCTTTTATTTGTTAAATGATAATTCATGGAATATTAGATAATAATATGATTTATCCTAATTTGTTTGGGATAATCATTTTATTTATCTTTTATTTGGAAAAGGATTAATGTGATAATTATCACTTAATTATTTAATCCTTGGAGGACATTGATTACTCTCATATATAAAGAGAGTTCTCCCAAGTCTAATAAAAAGGTACTATTCACGTCACTATTCACCGAGAGAAATTGGCCGAAAAATTTCGGCCTCTATTCTTAGGGTTCGAGTTGGAAAAATCTTCGGGATTTTTCTGGTTGCATATCAAGGAGGCTCGTGTATCAAGAAGGGTGTCCACCAACCGCCGTTTGGAGAACACATCGGAAGATCAAGGCTTCTCTTCCCTATATTGGTAACATGATCTTAACCCCCTTGTAGTTTTTAAGTCCTTTAATTATGAATTGTGTCATATAAATCGTGATCCATCCGCTGCGCATAGATCTAACTTGTTTAGATCTAAGAACCTGCATCCTTCAATGGGTCTCCGTCGAACGACAGAGGAAGTCCGCATTTGGAAGGAGGAAGAAGGCCAAGGAGTCCAGATCGGGAAGTGGATACCACACCCCGACATGAAGGCCTTAGTCGACCTCCTAGCCGAGTTCCGAGATGTGTTCGCTTGGAAGGCCGACGATATGCCAGGTCTCTCACCGGATATTGCACTACATCGACTCAATGTCGACCCGAAGAAGAAACCAATACGGCAGAAGAAGAGAAACCTCGCCCCTGAGAGGAAAGAGGCGATAAAGAATGAAGTAGAGAAGTTCCTAGTTGGTAGCATCGTAAAAGATATATTCTACCCGGAGTGGTTATCGAATCCGGTCTTGGTTAAGAAGCCAGACGAGAGTTGGCGAATGTGTGTCGATTTCGTGGATCTAAACAAGGCATGCCCTAAATATTCATATCCACTTCCTAAGATTGATCAGCTGGTCGATTCGACGTTGGGTTTTGAGGTATTCGGGTTTCTAGACGCTTACAAGGGTTATTATCAGATTTTTATGGACCCCCAAGACTCGGAAAAGACCGCCTTTATCACAGAGTTCAGTACGTTCTGTTTCGTGACCATGCCATTCGGTCTAAAGAATGTAGGAGCCACTTATCAGAGAGTGGTCAACAAGATCTTCAAAGGGCAGATAGGTCGTAATATGGAGGTCTACATCGATGATTTATTGATCAAGAGCAGGTCCATGGGACAGTTTCTTATCGATGCTAGAGAGGTTTTTGAGGTCCTCCGGGTTATGAATATGAAGCTCAATCCAAAGAAGTGCACTTTCGGGGTTCGGTCTGGTAAGTTTTTGGGTTATATAATATCGAAAGACGGAATTCGAGCTAACCCGGACACGATTGACGTGCTAAAAAACATGCCTGCACCTCGTAACATCAAAGAGGTACAAAGGTTGACAGGTCGTATGGTAGCCCTCAACCGTTTTTTTGTCAATATCAGCGCAGAGAGTGCTTCACTTCTTCAAGATATTGAGGAAGGTAAGTCCCTTTCAGTTGGATGACAAGTGTCAGAAAGCGTTTGATGACCTAAAAAACTATTTATCCAAATTACCAACTCTGACCTCACCTCGAGAAGGAGAAAAACTACTGATTTATCTGGCAATTTGTGAAGAGGCAGTGAGTGCAGTGTTGGTTCGAGAGGTTGAACATGGACAGGTTCCCGTTTATTTTGTGAGTAAGGCACTACATGGAGCAGAGATCAGATACTCACCAGCCGAGAAGTTAGCATTGGGTTTAGTTCATGCATCAAGGAAATTAAAGCCTTATTTCCAAGCACATCCTATCGCAGTGGTCACTGACCAACCTTTGAGACAAATTTTGGCTAAGCCCAAGACATCGGGTCGATTAACGAAATGGGTGGTTGAGTTAGCTGAGTACGATATCGAATTCTTACCTCGAACAGCAGTTAAAGGCCAAGCCCTGGCAGACTTCATTGCCGAGGGATTATCTATTCAACTAGAGCAAGAGAAGCAAGCACCAAAGGAGCAATGGACCATTAATGTCGATGGGGCCTCAAGTAAAGAAGGGTCAGGAGCTGGATTGCTATTGGTCAGTCCGAAGGGAGTGGAATTCCCCTATGCACTTCAATTTGAGTTCAAGGCCACCAACAACAAGGCAGAGTATGAAGCCATAATTACGGGTCTGAAGCTAGCATCCAAGTTAGGGGTCGAGAATCTGATAGTATATAGTGACTCACAGCTCGTAGTTAATCATATTCGAGGCGAATATGAAGCTAAGGAAGAAAACATGAAGAATTATTTGAAGGTGGTTCAAGGGTTGATGTCAAAGTTTAAAACGGTTCAAGTCGAACAAGTGCCTCGTAGTGAGAAGAAAAGGGCCGATGCGTTGTCTAAACTCGCATCGAATTTTAAGTCAAAAAAGAGGGTCCTGGTCGAAATGTTAGTAGAACGGAGTTACGACGAGGTCGACGTGCAGCCGGTTACTCAGGGGTCAACATGGATGGACACGATAGCTCTATACTTGAAGGATGGAACTCTTTCATCTGACAAGTCCCAAGCAAGAAAGATCCGACTACAATCCTCCAGGTATGCTCTGTTCAATTACGTTCTTTATCGAAAATCCTTTGTGGCCCCCTGGATGCGATGTGCCTCAGAGGAGGAAGGGGCATATCTGCGTGAAGAAATACATCGGGGAGTTTGCGGCAATCATTGTGGGGCTCGGATGCTGGCAAGAAAATAAAAGCTAGCAGGGTATTTCTGGCCTTCTATGCAAAGAGATGCCAACCGCCTAGTGATGAGATGCAGATCTTGGCAAGTGCACGATGTGATAACGCACCAGCAAGCACAGTAAATGAATGCTATCGAATCGGTATGGCCATTTGATGAGTAGGGAATCGACATAGTTGGGCCTTTACCTCGAGCTCCGGGCAACTTCAAATTCGTGGTGGTAGCAGTGGTCTACTGAACCAAGTGGGTCGGGGCCAAGGATCTTACCGATATCAGAGCCTCGACCATCAAGAAATTTCTCTGGGAAAATATCTTATGCAGGTATGGGGTTCCTAAGTATCTACTTTCGGATAATGGGACTCAGTTTCTCGACGAAAGGGTTCAAAATTGGCTTAAAGAGTACAAGATCGAGCACAAGCCAACCTCAGTGGCTCGACCTCAGTCCAATGGGCAGGTCGAACAAACGAATAGACAGATAAAGTTTGGTTTAAAGAAACGACTGGAAGATGAGGGTCGTGATTGGGCAGCTCAACTTCATAGTATTTTATGGTCGTATCGGATGGCTCCTAATACGGCCATGCAGTAAACTCCCTTTGCTATGGCCTACGGATATGAAGCAGTAATACCTGCGGAGATCGGGTTAGCATCGCCTCGGGTCCTGGCCTACAACATCGAGACCAACGCCGCCGATCTACCGCAAGAGAAAGATAATCTCGAAGAGAGAAGAGAGATTGCTGCGCATCGAATGGCTAACTACAAGAGGAAGATCTCGCAGTACTACAATGCAAGGGTGAAGTATAAATACTTCCAAGTGGGAGACCTCGTGTTGAGGAAAAATGAGGCAAACTGACAGGATCCAATAGGCAAGCTAGAGCCGAATTGGGAGGGTCCTTACAAGATTCTGAAAGTCCATCCTAAAGGATCGTATCAACTCGGCAGATCGGATGGAAGCACGGTGCCTCGAACTTGGCACGCCACCAACCTCAGGAAATATTATGTTTGACCTATTTTTCCTTTATTTCATTTGCAGTTTTTACATTCATAGTTATTTGTAATAAGTCGATACGACAATTGGTTTTGATGCATTTTAGTTGAGTGGTTTCCTTTCAGATTATGCCTTACTTACAATTTCATGTGATTAAAAGATAAAAGAGGCAAAAGTCAACCACAAGAATGAATCCTCGACATGATGGAGTTAAAATAAAATAGTGAATAAAGCCAAGTCAATGACAATGCTTATATCATTCCCAACTGGCCAATAAGCCACGATGCGAGGCAGTTGGAATATCCCACGATGGATACCTTATTCGACCGGTTCTTAAGTGTCATGAAGTACAACAGTAGAATGAGGAGTTATCTAATTCGACCAGTTCATAAGCCTGACGAGGCCCGACAGTCGAATCGAGCTCCGACCAAATAGCCAAGTCGAGCCCGTAGGGCAGTACAACGCTAGATCGACTCACATTCAAGTGTACCATGAGCCATGCACTCATACTACACTTGGAGGGGCTTAAGGGGATTAAGTCCAAAGGACTACACCCTATAAAGCAACGTCGCAAGGGAATTAAGTCCAAAGGACTACACCCTAGGCAAATATTCAACAACAACAACACAAACGACATTCAAGGGAAAAGTCAGAATTCAGAATTTAAAATTCAAAAAATTTCAGGGATCGAATCATAGATTCACCCCGACAAAAACCACACCCACAAAAGTAAAAGTTTGAGACGAAGTTATTACAACCAAATCGAATAAAATTGTTCAAAAGATAATTACGAGAAACAACCTCAAGTAGCAGGCTGGCTTGAAGTGGATGCGTTTGGGTTTGATGCGGCATCGGCTGGCTCCTCCGAGGCGTCATCATCCTCTTCATCCTCATCCATAGCGGGGGCCATATACTTGTCATGCAAGAAACACCAGCCTTGAAATCCTTGAAATACTGAGTATATCTGGGGATGGCATCAGGATCGTATAGATGTGCCTTCTCGATGCTAGAAACTTTGAAAGCCGGGATGACCATCTTGACCTGATCAATAGCATTGGAAAATCCTCCCTTCATAGCTTGGCTCATCAGCAGAGTCATATCGGTTTCAAGTTCCTCAGATAGCAGGAAGTCTTTTTTGGCAGAAGCAAGACGAGCCGTGTAGCTGTCGACCTCGTATTGAAGATCATCTCGGGCTTTCTGAGATCCTGCCAGTTCAGCCTTTACTTCATCAAGCTCAGATGTCACCTTCGCGAGCTCAGATTCCTTGTCAGATAAGTCTTTACGTACTTTTGACAATTCGTCTTGGGAGGTTGCCAATTAGGACTCTAGTTTAGCATGACGACCCTCCAGCTTTTTCATTGTAGACTTCTGCTACTCGATCTCGGAGTTCAGTAGGCTGATTGTTTCCCTCTGTTCATCCAAGATAGCAGATGGGGACTCAATCCTGTTCATAGCTACTTTAGCCACTAGCCGAGCCTGCAAAGGAGATGATGTTTATACGAGAAGCAGACAAAAAGTCCTAAAATCAAGAGAATGAAATGAAGGCTTACAGCTCGAATTCTTTTTGTAAAATAGTCACCCAATTCCTCAGGATCCATAGCTTTCATCTGGGGAACACTCACCCCAGGGAACGATTCGATCACGTTCGAGCCAGGAGGAGTGTTGGACTTATTTCTATGTTTTGATGATGAGTGCGGACTAGTCATTATTACTGATGCAAAGGCAAAAGATGTCTAGATAAAATGTATAGGTTTATTAGAGTTTGATTTATGAATAGGTTTGATCAAACAAGCATCAGTAATGGTCAATCGATTTATATCAAAGCAGATCGGTCCATATCGAGAGGGTAGTTAGGTCATGAGACTTTTTCTCGGAACTCTTTGAAGATCGAAAATGAGGCTCAAACTCGATTCTGAAGGCTAAGGGATCAAACTTAGTAATTAAAGTCAAGGATATGGAATCAGAATTTAGGCAAGTCTGTGATGACCTAAACTGATTACATATACCCTGTGTAGAAGATCTAAGTTCCATAAGTTGGATGATGTTTGGAACTTGGTTATAATTTAAAAAGGTGTAATCTAACTTCACAACTAAAAGTTAGATAAAATAAATCATCTGCGTTTTATTTTACATACAAAGAAATTGTTTATTCTCAACAGATCGATTGGTATCTCAAATGATGATGAACCTCACGATAATATACCTCGGTTAATTCAAGATTATATTGGAAGATTACATGGATAAGGACAACCAACTACCTCTGACTTATCAAACAAATCAAAGGCTGAGATTAAAAGAACGTTGGGATGATTCAAATTTTTATCCAATGGTTATAAGTCAAAGGGTGGACAGACTGCACTGTCAAAAAGGAATTCTGACAGTGTCAGTCCTATGAATAGTGACAGAAAGCAAATCAGATGGGACAAAAACAAGGAACGGTTACATTTGAATTTAAAATACAAGTCACATGTTCTCCTACCTATAAATAGAGGACTTTCAACTCAGAAACAAGATGATGAAAACTGATAAACTTTGAAGAGATATTTTTCTAAGCTGAAAAACACCCTGCTGAACTTACTGAACTTAAAGCTACTGATCCAGAGATATTCTTCAAGTGTATTCTGCATTCAAGCTACATCAAGCATACACACTTGAAGACTGCAAGCTGCTGATTATATCATCATAATCAAGCTGCTGCAACTAAATCATTTACTTGATTCAATCTTTATTTTATAAAGAACCTGCTGAAGACAGTGAAGCACAGTTGTGTGAAAGAATGTTGTTTGTGGTGGAGCTGGTGAAGAGGCAATCCTACCCTTCAAGGACCAAGGAAGACTTAGGAGCAAACAATTCTACCTCGATTTTTGGTTTGTGAAGCCATAATTATTGGTGAAGGACAAGCAACTTAGGAATCTTTGTAACAAAGAACATCAAAGATCTCTAGTGAATTACCTCCAACATCACAGAGAAGAGTGGGTGACGGTGATTACACCACCTGAACCACTATAAAATCGCCTATTTACTTTCAAAGATTTACATTCGCACTTAGTTTATTTTACACATCAATCTCATCGAATCTAGCAATCAAATCACACACATACACTAATGAGTATCTAATACTTAGTATCGATTTAACAACAAGTATAAAGGCTTAATTTTGATATAATTCCATTGCACAAATTCAAAGAAAACTCAACTATCGATGAACTCTTCATTTATCGCCAGAGTTATCGAGGCATCGATGAGACTCATCAAGTATCGTAAGATCTGCCGAAGATGAAGAATTTGTTAACTCCAAAGTTTTAAGTGTTAGGTTTATTCATCCCCTCTAAACTTAACCAAAGCCTTTTCAAGGGACCAACAATTGGTATCGTAGTCGTATACTTTACGCTCAAGAAATCCTACTTGTTGTACTTGTGAAAATTCTTTGTAAACTTTTTCAAATCACCGATTTTCAAAGTCTTGCATCATGGATAACACTCAAGATGCTAGAACTATCTTTGATGTGTTCTCTAGATAGATTTGATGAATATAAACGTCGAATGCAGGCTTACCTTGCGCAACTTATGATGAGATGATGGATGTACTAATGAGATGGACCACTCTGAGATTACCAAGGCGATGAATAAAGGGTGATACTACAAAGTACATTCCAAAACCAAAAAGAGAATGGAATGCAGAAGATAGAATGAGAGCAAACCTCAACAATATTGCTATTGATATCATTTATAGAACCTTGGATAGCAATATGTACATGAAGGTTAAAGATTGCAAAACTGCAAAGGAGCTTTGGGACAAGATACAGTTGATCTGTGAAGGCACTGATGCAATAAAGAAGAATAAGATCAGTGTGGTCAAAAAGAGGTTTCAAAAGTTCAAGATGCTACCAAATGAAACCATTGAGCAAATGGAATCAAGATTTAATGCAATCCTGGATGAACTTACCTTGCTAAGTGTAAGTTATTCAAAAGAAGAAATAAACACCAAAATCTTGGAAGCTCTACCTGCAAAAGATGTTTGGAAAATGAAGGTGATTGCAATAGAAGAAATGAGAAAGTTGCATGAAGAAGACACCTTCAAGTTGTTTTCGATCTCAAGCCTTATGAATTTAGCAAAACCTTGTACTCGAGGCGAAAAAGAAGAGCCAAAGACCACTGCATTGGCTGCTTCACATCAAGAAGAAACATCAGGAGGACAAGAAGATCTGTCGGATGAAATGTAGGAGCAGATTGCCCTCCTGAGCAAGAAAATCAGGATGATGAAGACAGGAAAGGCCCCTGCAAGAAATTTCACAAAAAGGCCTACTCAAAGAAAGAAAGAAGAATCAAAGAAAGATAATGACTATCTGTGCTTTCATTGCAAGAAACCAGGACACTCCAAACCTGACTGTCCTGAGTTAAAACAAAGTAAGGAACCTGATTATCTTTGCTTCAACTGCAAGAAGCCTGGACACTTTAGACCTGATTGTCCAGACCTACTGAAGACCAAGAGTCAACAAAGAAGACATGGCAAGAAGGCTATGGTTGCTGAAGATGAATCAGGGTATGAAGTGGAATCGAAAAGGGAAATGAATCAGATGACACAAAGACCAAGTTCTTGATATGGAAGACTATGCTTTGATGGCCAATATGGATGAAACGAGGAGGTATACAATATCTGTATCCATCAATACTCCTTTGAAGTGATTGTGAATCAACTTGTGGTTCAAATCCTAGAAATTCGACAATAATAATGAGACTTTGGATGCCA
This sequence comes from Gentiana macrophylla, assembly GCA_026214975.1. Lineage (NCBI taxonomy): Eukaryota > Viridiplantae > Streptophyta > Magnoliopsida > Gentianales > Gentianaceae > Gentiana > Gentiana macrophylla. The sequence goes on from CM047805.1 coordinate 88,393,283, forward strand.
TCCTTAATCAACTGAGGATAATACAATCTGGTTATGAGATTGTGAAGGCTGAAAAAGAAGCTCTTGAGTTAGAAGTTGGAAGATTGAAATCTGAATTAAGAGTTCTCAAAGGTAAGGAAAAAGATATTGGACAGAATCAGTGTAAGCCTGTGATCATCCAAAGAGCCCCCACTGGCTGCGACCCATCTTGCTCTCTCTACATACAAATCTGGAAAGCCTTATGGTGATAAAACAGGGCTTGGATTTGGAACTCAACAATCTAACAAGAGTGGATCCAGTAAGGTTACTGAACCTAGTACCAGAATTGGTCCTAAGTTTGTACCAGCACAAGATCCAACTCCAAGTAAGGTTGCTGAGGCAGTAAAACCTACTGAGAATATTTCAAGGAAGCAAAATCAGAAGTCAATAGCTCCTAACAAAAAGAACAAATCCAAAAATAGGACTGCTGGACCTTCTAGACCTACTGGATAGCGGACTCTGCTACCAAGTCTGCTGGACCACAAAAGGTAAAGGTCGAAATATTCCAAGGATAAGAATCCTAAATCTAAAAATGTTAATCATTCAAGGGATACTTATCTCGTGGGAAAGGTAGACTGCTCTCTATCGATGATGATTGAATATTCTCAGATCTGCCGATAAAACAATCAAGATAACCATGTCCTTGTAGGGTAAAACCTAAGCAATGGAATCAGCAGAGGACTCAGCAGAGGACTTATAAAAGGCCTCAGCAGGGACCTCAGCAGACTCCATATTACAGGGCTGTTCCTAACAGACAGCAAGCAAATGGTTATACTAATGCTTCTAACACCAAAAGTCACTTCAAACAGCATTATAAACCAAAAGGCCAGAAAACATATATGAATCCTACACAACCTACTGTTAGGACTTATGGATGTGTGGAATACATGTATGAACCAAAGTATGACACTTTTAGGAGAAGACCTTATGGAAACTTACCAAAAGTCATGCTTACTACTGACCACTATGGGCCCAAACAGGTTTGGGTACCTAAAATGTATTAACTTTGTTTTGTAGGGTGTCTGGTACTTTGACAGTGGATGTTCCAGACATATGACAAAGAATAAGCACTGTTTGTCAAACTTTGTCGCAAAAGATGGTCCAAGGGTGAATTTTGGCAACAAGAATACACCTGGATATACAAGAGGATATGGCACACTTGTGAGAAATGGACTTACAATCAAGAATGTTGCATATGTGGAAGGACTGGACTACAACTTGCTGAGCACTGGACAATTCTGTGACATGGGATACAAGGTCACTTTTGACAAAAACAACTGTATTGTCATTAGTGAAAGAGGTGATCAAGTTGTACTAGTGGTGAAGACAACAAAACATGTATGTTGTGGATTGGTCTCACTGCAGCCTCGAAACTCACTGATTGTGCATACCAAGTCTGAACTCAATTGGTTATGGCACAAGAAGTTGAATCATTTGAACTTTGATGATATCAATCATTTGGTGAAGAAGAAGCTGGTGATTGGTTTACCTGAGATCACATTCAAGAAGGATGCTATATGTGATGCATGTCAGCAGGGTAAACATATAAAGTCAAGCTTCAAGTCAAAAACTAAACAATCAACTAATAGAGTGTTGGAACTGATGCATATGGATCTTTTTGGACCAATAACTCCAACAAGTGTAACATGAAATAAATACACCTTAGTGGTTGTGGATGATTATTCAAGGTACACTTGGGTGATATTTATGAACAAGAAAAGTGAAACACTCAAAAGCATGCCTAATCTTTTAAAGGGATTACAAAATGAGAAAAGTTTAACAGTAGTAAAAATAAGATCAGATCAGGGTACTTAATTTCTCAACAAAGTTATAAGAGAATACTGTGAACAGAATGGTGTACTATATCAACTTGTCATTCTTTGGTACACCTCAAAGAAAATGGGAGTTCTTTGAAAGAAGAAACAGGACTTTAAAGGAAGCAGGAAGGACAATGATATGTGAAGCATTGCTACCTGAAAGATATTGGGCTGAAGCAGTTAATAAAGCATGCTATACACAAAACAGAACATCAGTGAACAAGAAACTGCTGAAGACACCTTATGAGATTTGGAATGGAAGAAAACCAAATATATCCTATTTCCATCCTTTTGGAAGCAAGTGTTTTATACTAAATCACAAGGTTCATTTGAAGACATTCCAACCAAAGTTAGATGAAGGAATTTTCTTGGGATATTCTTCAGTCAGCAAGGCATTCAGGGTACTGAACAAGAGGTCACTGAAACATGAAGAAACAATCCATGTTGTGTTTGATGAACCTAAGTTCACTGGTATGGAAGATGAAGATTGTGAACCTGCTGAGAATCAACAAGTAACTGATCCAGATTGTGTTGAAGTTTTGGAAAGATTCAATGACTTAAAAGTTTCTGACACAGCCCCTACTGAACACCCTACTGGTAACATTACTGATGCAACAACTGAAGCAATTCAAGGATCTGCTGAACCCCCTGTTGTTGAAGAAGCTACAACAGACCCTACTGAAGATGAGGTTCCTGATAATCAAACTAACCAGAATCTATAATGGTTAAGGAATAACCCTGATGAACAAGTTATTGGCAATGTACAGCAAGGTGTAAGGACTAGAAGACAACTGGAAGCTATGTTTACTTGTTTTCTATCTCAAATGGAACCTAAAGTTGTTGAAGAAGCAATTTCAGATCCAGATTGGATAATTCCTATGCAAGAAGAATTGAATGAATTTGAAAGAAATCAAGTTTGGACACTAGTTGAAAGGCCAAGTCATGCAAATATCATTGGTACTAAATGGGTATACAGAAATAAACTTGATGAATCTGGTACCATTGTGAGAAATAAGGCCATACTAGTTGCAAAAGGGTATTCTCAAGCAGAAGGAATAGATTTTGATGAAACTTATGCACCTGTTGCAAGATTGGAAGCTATCTGATTATTCTTGGCACATGCTGCATATAAGAACTTCAAGGTATATCAAATGGATGTCAAGAGTGCATTTTTGAATGGCATTCTAGAGGAGGAAGTGTATGTTCAGCAACCTCCTGGATTTGAAGTTAAAGATCAAGAAGATAAAGTGTATAGACTTAACAAAGCACTTTATGGATTGAAACAGGCACCAAGAGCATGGTATGAGACTCTATCTCAATTCTTGGTGGACAATGGTTTTACTAAAGGCACCATTGATAAAACTCTTTTAAGAATCAATGAGAAGGACAGCACCCTGCTAGTACAGATTTATGTTGATGACATAATCTTTGGTTCTGAAAATGAATTGTTATGTGAGAAGTTTGCAAATCTAATGAAGAGAAAATTCCAAATGAGTATGATGGGAGAAATGAACTATTTTTTGGGATTGCAAGTCAAACAGATGAAAGATGGAATCTTCATTCATCAAACCAAGTACACCAAAGAGTTGCTGAAGAAGTTTGGTATGGAAAACAGCACCAAGATATCAACTCCAATGGGTACAAACATCAGACTGGATGAAGATAAAGAAGGCAAAGATGTTGATCAGACTTTATACAGAAGGATGATAGGCGTCTCATTGTATCTCATCGCCAATGACTGATATCCTTTGTTGTAGGTGTTTGTACAAGATTTCAATCTAAACCTAAAGAAAGTCATTTGGGTGCGATCAAAGAGTTCTCAAGTACCGAAGGAGACTTTGGGAGTAGGGATATGGTATTCCAAGGATGGAAGCTTCAAAGTTATATCCTACTCAGATTCGATTATCTTTGATGCAAGATTGATAGAAAAAGCACCACAGAACCTCGTCGCTTAATGGGAAATAGAATGGTCTCCTGGTTCAAAGAAGCAACAGATTCAATATCAACTTCCATTCTTTGGTCGAATACATAGCTGCTGGAAGTTTTGTGCACAAGTACTATGGCTAAGACAACAATTAAGGGATTATGGAATTGAAGAAAAGGAAATTCCAATCATGTGTGACAACACAAGTGCAATTGCAATCACGAAAATCTGCTTTGCACTCAAGAACCAAGCATATTGATGTGAGACATCATTTTATAAGAGATCATGTTGAAAAGAAAGATGTGGTGGTTCTATATATCCCTACTGAAAATCAACTTGCTGATATTTTCACTAAACCACTTGATAGTGAAAGGTTTGCCAAATTAAGGACTGAACTTGGAATTATAAAAGTTGACTGATATTCAGCAATGTACTGGAATTCACCAAGGGGATTAGTCTTTGCTATGTTGGGTGAGCTCACTTTGCAGATTAGTCATTGGTATCAACAATTTCATGTACTTATGTTTGGACAATTGAGCAAATGAGGTTGCCAAGGGGATTGGTCTTTGTCATGTTGGGTGAGCTCACTTGACAGATCCGTCATTGGTATTAAACTTCATCTTGTATTATCAATTGAACAAAACAAGAATAATTCAAGGATCAGCAGAGTAACATTGTCAGCAGCCTGCTGAAGCATCTTTATCGCCAGATCGCCGAGCCAACCTCGCCGAGGACAACCTCACTTGAATGGAACGTTACACACCAAACTTTATTAAAGTCAAAAAGCAGTTTGGCGGGATATTTATCCTATCCTTTATTACCATAGTTAACACGATCTAACGGTTACAAAACGTTATGGAGGAGTTATGGGACACGTGTCAAGACAGAATTCACTCAGATTAATCGTGGTTAACTACAATGTACGTGCACTGACAGTTACAACTACTCACCGTCTATTTATACAGACCTACACACAGCAGATCTTCTACTTACAAAATCTCAGACTCATATCTCTGTTTTTACACTGTGTGAACACAGATTTACAATCTATCTTCTTCATCTTTTATTTCTCTTAACAATGGCGGAAAAGATTGATGTCCAGATTGAATCAAGCCAAAGTGTTAGAGGCTTCGTTGTTGATGCAAACAAAACAGATTTGGCCATCAACATTGGTCGAAGAATAAGGAGGTTTGCAGGTTTGGAAAACATACTCAATATAAGATTGGAAACAATCTCATACACAAATGTTATTGATTTTTGGAAAAACATGGTTGTGGAAGAAGGAAGTGAAGCATTCAAAACAACTGTGAATGCTGAGGAGATTGAAGTTTCCCCTAGTCTACTGAGGGAAGTTTTTGGTTTTGAAGAAGTGGCAGATGCACCAACAAATCCTGAAGCAATGGGACTATCCAAGATGGATTTTGTTGACAAAATCAAAACAAATGCAGCCACCAAATCCATTCCAGGCATCAATTGCAGACATATTGGGAATGAGTACAGTCTGCTGAGCAAACTCATTGCAAAGAACATACTTGGACTGGTTGGAAGTATGGACACTCTATCAGGACCCAAGATAGAGCTGATGATGATCATCTGCAGAAGCATGAAGTTTGATTGGGCTGGATACTTCATTCATTACATGAAGAAAGTAGCCAAGGAAGAAAAAGATGGGAAAAGGAAATCCAAGGCCTTGCCTCTAGGATTAATGGTTCGATCACTTTGAATCACTTGAAGATTCCCGATATTGAACTCCGAGAAGATTAATCGATCTAGATACAAGAAGGAAATTGATTATGCTATTCCTGGTCTAGATGATGATGAAGATGTTGCTGATGAGGCTGCTGATGATGATAGTGATGGAGATGACGGTGATGCTGGTGGTGAGCAGGTCAAGCAAACTGTTAAGAAATCTGTTAAACCTGCTACACCAAAGAAAATTACTGAGAAAAGAAAGGCTACAGATACAAGGAAGATTACAGAGGTATTGAAGCCTAAAAGAACAAGGAAGCAAACAAAGAGAGGTCTTGAGTCTGGCGAGGTCCAAATTGAATTGAAGATACTCGACCTGCTTTATTCTTTGCAAGAAAAACTGTTGTTGAGATTCTGAGGGAACAACAGAAGGAAGCTAGTAGAAAGAGAAAGTCTACTAGAACTGATGATGATGAACCCCTCTCCAAGAGGATGAAGGAGATTGCCACAAAGAAAAAGTATGGCAAAGGAAAGGAATTGAAAATCTTGGAAAAACAAAGAGTCCAAGAAGAAGCATCAGTAGAAGAGGAAGAAGAGGCTATTGAGGCTGAGCCCTTAACTATCATCAAGCCTGTGGAAATTACTGACTCCTCACCAGAAGAGGTTGTTAAGCCTACTGGTAGTGAACAGGTTGTTGTTGAACAATCTGTTGAAGAATCACAGCAGTCTACTGCACCAGAGCCTGCTGTAGAAACTGTTCAATCTACTGAAGCTGCATAGGTTGTTGTTGAGCAATCTATTGGAGATATATAGCGATCTCATCGACCACGAGCCTGGCTCAGTAGTATCTATCAAGACCCACAAAGAAACCATCGAACCTAAACCTACTGTGGTAGTTGAAGAATTGGTTGAGGACCCTGCAAATGTTGCAAGAACTCAGGGGGAAGAGCAATCTGCGCTAACCTGGCGATGAGCAGCATGTAAGTCGTGGGAACCAAGTGTTGTACAGAGATGGAGGTAGTAGGAACAAACATCCAACCCGAGCAACCTACTAGCCTTGAAGCATCATAGAAGAAACATTGAATCTACTTGTTGAGACCTTTGGAGGTCGACAAGGTAGTGGACAAGTTCCCAATGGATCATTCCTCGCCTCTATGAAAAACATGAGAAAAGAGGAAAGAAGGGTATGTTGATCCAAAACTCCTGTGGTGGTGATTACTTCCAAAGGAAAGTTTGGCTTTTATAAGAGATGAAACCAATTGCAGAACCTATGATGATTTTTGAAGAATGGGTTTTTGAGAAATTAGGAGTAGAAAGTCTCATAGATCTGATTGATACCTCCCTACTGCAATCAAGGTTGATGGATCTGTTTTGATGAACAACAGAAAGAGGAGGGTATCAAATTTAGGGATCCAAGAGGAGATAATGATGATTTTTCATCATCTGATTCTGATGATAATCATCCATCTGGTCCAGGAGAAACCAGTAGGACTGCAATGTTCATTGACACTACTGTAAGGCAGTCTACTGGTGCTAGAGAGTCTACTGAGAGACAGCAAACTGAACAGATAAATAAAGAAGAGGAAAATCTCACCATTGATGATATAGAGGCACAAATCAATGAGGGCATAGAGTTTGGTGCAAATAGAATGGTTGGTGAGATTGATCCATTATTTGTTGAAGAACTCCGCTTGCTCATGTTGTTGACCAAAGAAATCGTAGATTCAAGTGATGAACGAGTTATCGATCATGTTGAGCCAAGTGCCGCCTCGAGAGGAATCAATTGTATATCAACACTGGATTGACATCAAGACACTTTAACCAAAGATCTTTGAAATATTTTGAGAAGAATTGCTTTGACATTAGGGAATTTCAACAAGAAAATATGGATATATTCCCCGATCAAAGTTGTTGTGGCTCAAATTGTACAAGATCAAATAACTGAAGAGGAGGTACAGTTCTTTGGTCTACAAACAAAGACTCGCACAAAGGTTGGATCAGGAGCTACAGGCTGCTGAGTCTCAAACAGCACCTGGACATAGGTTGGAACCTAATTTGGGTTTGGAGGAAACCCTTATTCTTTGAAGAGGTCTTTGTAGTGGAGCCTCTTTGAGTAGAGACCACCACTAAAGGGAAAGATGGTCGTGATCGCTGTTAATGAGGATGAGCAAATTTCTTTGGACTACGACTTTAGTGATGAGGAGTTCCAAATGCCTGAAGAAGAAAATATTGATGTTGATCCCCCACAGGCATTTGTCCCTATTTTTTAAGAACCAGCTCTTGATCCTATCTTGGAAGAATATCAAGGACCTAACCCTGCTGGACTAGATAGGAGTTGGGCACTGGTAATCGTGATGCAGGCAAACTTACAATGTAGAAGAGCCTCATTGATGGAGCTCTTGGAGAAATGGTGGTAGAGCACCAAAGCACATGTCCTGGAAGAGTTGAGGACTGTCATAAATGATATTGCAAATCTAAGAACTCAACTGGATAGGCAAGAGCAGAGATTTGATGATTTGATTAATTTGGTGGAAAACAGAGGGAGGACTACAGAAACAGTTGCCTCCAACATTACCTCAAATCAATATGCTCTTGCAGATCTTGCTATGGAAGTGAAAGGTATCAAGCAAGGTAACTCACTGAAAGATAAGTTTTTGAAAGAACAGTTCATATCCATCCATCAAAAACTTGACAAGCTTGTCAAAACACCTAAGCTTTGTTGAGGTTTCTTTGGGACATCTCAACTCTTTGATTGGATCCTAAGGTTACCGAGAGGATCAATCTACTAGAACAAACTTTGCAATCCAGATTACTGCAGCTTGACACAAGAACTGAGATTATGGAAGGGCAACTGAATAATCTGGTTATCTCACAGGAGAGTGTTCATGGCCTGATGTCCCGGTTTGTTGATGATGTCACTAAGGGGGAAGAGGGCCAAATAGCAGCAGCAAAAGAGGCTGCAAGACTTTTTGCATAAAAGAGATGGATAGATGAAACCAATGCTTACAGGCAACCTGCACCTGGCAGATTGCAACTCACTGATGATCTCTTTAGGCAATACAAGAAAGAGTACTACAACAGGAGGAAACCTTATCAAGACAAGGGGTTTCATGAAGGACTGAACTCTTTCTTGGGATTGAAGTTTTGGGAGGCAAGGATTAAAGCCTTAAAGGCAAGCAACAGAGGTGGCAGAAGTGGAAGAGGTGGAAGAAGTGGCAGAGGTGATAGGAACTTGCCTATCACAAAAGCAAAGGATTCACTTGATGAATTCAAGGAACTGTATATGAAATTTGGATTCAAAGTGAATCAGATAAACCTTCTCCTGCCTGAAGCATGGAATTGGTGGAAAGAAGTCAATCCCTACATTGATTTTACACTGATTGAAAATGAATGGATGAGGGATATGATAGCAGAAATCAGAGCCTACCAAGAACAAGTGGAGAAGGCTAGACAAGAAAGAGAAAGAAGACAGTAGATCAGCACACTTATCATATTTTATCTTTGCTTGCATCTAGATCAGAATAATCGTGAACAAATGTTTATAATGAGAATTGACTCAAATTTGTTCTGTTTTGTTTTTATCTTTTGCTTTGTCGTTTGTTAGGTGAGGTAGTGGCATCATCACCAAAAAGGGGAAATTGTTGGACTTATTTCTATGTTTTGATGATGAGTGCCAGACTAGCTGTTATAGTGCAAAGGCAAAAAGATGTCTAGATCAAATGTATAGGTTTATTAAAGTTTGATTTATGAATAGGTTTGATCAAACAAGCATCAGAATGGTCACCGATTTATATCACAGATCGGTCCATATCAATGGGGTAGTTAGGTCGAGAGACTTTTCTCGGAACCTCTTGAGGACCAAGGCTAAGGGCTCAAACTCGCGATTCTGAAGGCTAAGGGATCAAACTTAGTAATTAAAGTCAAGGATATGGAATCAGAATTTAGGCAAGTCTGTGATGACCTAAACTGATTACATATACCCTGTGTAGAATATCTATGTTCCATAAGTTGGATGATGTTTGAAACTTGGTTATAATTTAAAAAGGTGTAATCTAACTTCACAACTAAAAGTTAGATAAAAGAAATCAGCTGCATTTTATTTTACATACAAAGAAATTGCTATTCAAATGATCGATTGGTATCTCAAAGAGATGATGAACCTCGCGATAATATACCTCGTTAATTCAAGATTATATTGGAAGATTACATGGATAAGGATGACCAACTACCTCGACTTTATCAAACAAATCAAAGGCTGAGATTAAAAGAACGTTGGGATGATTCAGATTTTTATCCAATGGTTATAAGTCAAAGGGTGGACAGACTGCACTGTCAAAAAGGAATTCTGACAGTGTCAGTCCTATGAATAGTGACAGAAAGCAAATCAGATGGGACAAAAACAAGGAACGGTTACATTTGAATTTCAAATACAAGTCACATGTTCTCCTACCTATAAATAGAGGACTTTCAACTCAGAAACAAGATGATGAAAACTGATAAACTTTGAAGAGATATTTTTCTACTGAACTTAAAGCTACTGATCCAGAGAAATTCTTCAAGTGTATTCTGCATTCAAGCTACATCAAGCATACACACTTGAAGACTGCAAGCTGCTGATTATATCATCCTAATCAAGCTGCTGCAACTGAATCATTTATTTGATTCAATCTTTATTTTATAAAGAACTCTTGAAGACAGTGAAGCACACGCTTGTGTGAAAGATCGTTGTTTGTGGTGGAGCCGGTGAAGAGGCAATCCTACCCTTCAAGGACCGGTGGAAGACTCGAGAACAGCAATTCTACTGCTCCCATTTTTCGCTTTGTGAAGCCATAGTAATTGGTGAAGGACAAGCAACTTAGGAATCTTTGTAACAAAGAACATCAAAGATCTCTAGTGAATTACCTCCAACATCACAGAGAAGAGTGGATGACAGGATTACACCACCTGGAACCACTATAAAATCTCCTATTTACTTCCAAAGATTTACATTCTCGCACTTAGTTTATTTTACACATCAATCTCACCGAATCTAGCAAATCAAATCACACACATACACTCTTGAGTATCTAATACTTAGTATCGATTTAACAACAAGTATAAAGGCTTAATTTTGATATAATTCCATTGCACAAATTCAAAGCAAACTCAACTATCGATGAACTCATCATTTATCAAAGAGGCTATCGAGGCATCAAGCAGACTCTTCAAGTATCGCAGATCGGTTGCAATTTGTTAACTCCAAAGTTTTAAGTGTTAAGTTTATTCACCCCCCCTCTAAACTTAACCAAAGCCTTTTCAAGAGACCAACAAGGAGGGAGTTTACGAGCTTCTTTTCCAGCTCCATGTTTCACTTCAGTGATTTTCTGGCGTTTTCTCGGAACAAGACTCCCTTCCGGCTGCTCAGTTACCGGGGTATCATCAGGTTGCTCTCTTAGGAGATCGGATGTCGAAGCAGGGTTGGAAGATCGGGCGGGAGTTTTCTGACCCTCAGAGATTATTGTACCAGACACGGGTTTCTTCGACCCGACACCCACCAGTTGCTGAATCTTCTTGGGATCGAATTTCTTGGGGTTAGGCACTTTACCTACCTTCTCCAGCTTTGAGAAAAAATCCACTATGAAGAAAAGAAGATCGATATTTTTACACAATACTGAAAGATATAAAAAAAAGGAAAAGCGCGATGTATAGCAGCTCGATAGAACAAATCAAAACCCTACACAATATCCAAATGTCCTCGTCAAGTTCCACATAACCATCCAGACCTGCCGTCTCGATTTCAGCAAAAGGGTATAAGGAATGTAAATTTTGAGTCACGACATCGGGGTTAACCCTCTCGAGGTCCCGTGCATTCGAAGGAGCAGCAGAGTCCAACTTATCATGCCATTTTTAGGCCTTTTAAACCAGGTGTGGATATCGGCATCTTCTACCTCATGTCGGATAAAGAAAAGTGAGGCTTCCACTCACCCTGAGACGAGGTCACCCTTCGGACAAATTCCGAGACCAGGGGACGCCGTTGAAAAGTGTACCATCCCGCATCTTGTAGGGACTGGATCGAATAATACTGTCTGTACACACGGACCGAGAATTCGACCCTCGCAATTCGACACGCTATTGCGAAACCCATAACACTCCTAATTCCGTTTGGAGCAAGTTGCGTGATGCTGATCTGATAATGGTGAAGGACGTCTATAAGGGCCGGATTGATGGGAAATATTAATCCTTCCTTCAATTGGGCCTCATATATAGCACAAAACCCGTGGGGAGGGTCACAGCGTCTCGATGTCTCCCATAAGAGACTTTGACATTTTACTCGGGAGTTAGGGATGTCGTGACTTTATGCAAGCGACTTGTGCTTTTCCGGGTTTAAGATTGACACACACATTAGTAAGTCCCCTGGCCTTTCATCCTGGTTTTCCATTTCTTGGCACCAGGGCAAGAAGATGATTCCTCCTCTCCTCATTCGTCTTCTTCTCCGGCTACCCTCTCACCGGAAACCTGACTTCGCTCAGAAACGGTCCTCTCTGCTGATTCTTCCTCTTCCCCAACAAATCCTTCCTTTTTTGAGAATCGCTCTCGCTACTAGACATAGGAGTGAGAAGAGGTAAAGGAAATAAAAAACGACAAAAGAGACTAAGTGGGAGTATGGCTTACTTGAGTTTTTTGGATAAAGCAGGGAAGTTGAATGGGAAATGAGAGACTCCGGTACCAAGGGCTCTTTTTTATGCGGCAAGGTTCTTCCAAATGATTTGAAAAGACAAGATTTGGGGCATTTATAGAGTTGGAGGCATGGTAATCGTGGATAAAACCCCGTGTGTACCAATAAGAATGCTTCATTCCCTGCGCTCATTAATGATTATAAAGCCCGACGTCATCCCACGACAGCCTATATCGGTTAATGTGACAGTTGTTTTCCTGTCTAAAGAAGACCATACATCGAAAGATAATTCAAATTTCCGAGATCCGACTTGACATACGACGAAAGGCTTCTCTCCGATCTGGGGGGCTTATGACGATCTGATTTCACCCTCCACGTGGAATTATCTGATCGGTCCAGCTGGCGTTTTAGAGAACCTAAACCTATAATAATCACCTCGGGTCGAACAATACAAGTGTTAATAAAGACCACAATAGCCAGCGGGTTATACAAGTGTCCCGTCTCGAATGCCCATGTCGAGATATTCGAGTCGAGACCGTAAGTCCGCCCAACTTCACAAGCCCAATATCCATGGGATTACTTGGGAAAGGGGTTAGGCCCAATAAGGGTTATTAACGTCAATAGACATCACCGCCTTATAATTCAGGGCTTAACATGGATTTATGACTATAAATACACAACTCCGTGGAACTACGTAAGGCTTGATTCTGGACAATACACGAGATACATAGGCAACTTTGAGATACATTCTTGGGCTCAAACACAAGACCCTAAAAACCCTATCCCTACCATTTTTTTAGCCATCCCTATTCCTCTTAGTTCATCCTTAGAATATATTTGGCCCTGTTAAATTAGTGGTGCTTAATTTAGCATCATCAGTCGTCACTATTTTCGGCCATATCTACTTCTTCATTAGATGATCCCTGGGAAGATTCTTCACCAAATTGTCCTTGGCTAGTTTGACCTCGCATGTTCTCAACTCGTAACTGCCTTTCGTAACTGTTGATTTTGGGCTTGTATGGAGTGAGAGGGGCCTTACCGCTTCTAGAACGGGTCATCAACTACAAAATAGAAACAACAAGAAAACAATTAACAAAACTTGGAAACTTACCAAGAGGTAAGCACCAAAAAAAATAATAAATAAAATAAAAATAAAAATAAAATAGAAATTAGGTTAGAAAAAGAGTTTTGATTCATTCTCAAGAATTCTGAACTAATGCAAGTAGTAACCGTTACACTAATCCCCGGCAACGGCGCCAAAAACTTGATGCAAACTTTCCTAGGGTTCCAATCTAACCGACAGTGTACCGGGTCAATTATAGTCTAGTACGGTGGTCAAGGTCGTATCCCACGAGGATTGTGAGGTCACACACCAATTACTTATTATTATCTTGATCCAAATCGCAAGTTTGTTTGATAAACTAATAATTAACTACTAAAGGTTGTTCAAATGATAAAAGAAACTAACTACGATGATTTATAGTTCAAGTTATCTCTCTTGGATTATTTGGAAATGATCAACCTACCGCCTTCCATTGGTGTTCTATTGTGTGAATCGTTCATTCCTAAACGAGTGATTTCCCCTCGTACGAGTGAATGAAACCACACTTGTCTCCTCATTGGTTTAAGCACCTTAAACCTAATGAATTGCCAAGATAAGTGCTTGAATGCAAATTCCCTGGATAAGGAACCAAATTCCACAAGGGTCGGTTCTGACTTCCATTCTTCTTAATTACCATTTTCTCACAACTAATTTCTCCATTCGGTGTCAACTAGTTGTAGGTGCATACATAGGTTAATTACTCTAACATACACATTACCAATCAATACAAGCAAGAAGATTTTCGACATAATAGAAGCTAGAAACATAAACAATAAATTCCAAACAATCAAAGGAATTAACTATCATTACTATATCATCTTAGCTAGTAGAAGAGCTAGCCACTCTTGATTACAACTACTAACAAGTTAAAGCTAGTATTCATAATGATAAGAACAATTAAATCAAAGTAAGGTTTGAGAATGTACCAAAATCGAGTGATGAACTCGAAGGTGGTGGTTTCATCCAACCATCAAAGTATCGGTGAAGATAGAATACGAAATGGTTGTTTCCTACATCCACCGAAGGCTTCGAATATCAAAATAATAATTCTACAAAGTGTTACAATGGATTTAAATGTTAAAATGATGGAATTTTTGGCTAGGGGAGCCCTTGATGTTGAGGTGCTTGCAAGTACGAAGTAGATACTCTCCTTTTGCTCTTTGATAATGTATATCTTTTTCTTGCAGAAAGCTTCAAAACCAAATTAATCCGCTAACTTTTTTGGAATTCGGCATGTGCCGTGAACATACTGGTGCACGCCGAAGATGTCTCGGTGTGCACCGTAATCTGACAGAGTAGTTGAGAAATGACTTTTGCACTTAATACGCATGTAACCACTCTGATGTCCCAGTGTGCGCCACGATCATGTCTCGGTTTGCAACGAAGTAGTCCCGGTGTGCGCCATGACATCAAATTTCATTGCCAATCGGATGAAAAAGCCTGCTTCGTGCCAAACTTCCTTAATTGCTCCAAATGATGCCAAAAAGCTCGATCTAGCTTTTATACTTTCACTCCATGCATCCACCATTATTGCAATACATCAATACAAATATACCACGAGTGATTCTGATAATGGTTATAATCGATAAGCTCTAAAAATTGATAAAACGTTGGATATTGGTTGTGTCTACACAAAATAAAAGTGATTCGATTTATAACAAAATTCACTATAATCGACGCAAAATATCACTGTATACTAAAGAAATGGGATAAAACATCATGGAATTTTATCATCCGGTTGACATACATCAACCTACCTTGGGCATATCGTCGATGATCGTATGAGATCTCATGAATATTGGGTTATGACTTGACTAGAGTATTGCAGTGATTGGACCTTGTCAAGATCGTATTACTCTAGAGGAAAAGGGTTGACTACCACATAAAGATGTGTATTGTCAAAGAGTTGACTAGTCAACCACCAAGAGTCACATAGAGATGTGATTGGTAAAGTGTTACTTACCTATCGAATTATTCCGGTTGATAGGCCCTCGTCGGGAATCGGGGTAACTAGATGAGATCTTGGCCACAAAAGAATTTTGAAATATTCTTGAAAGTCAATAGAGAGTAGTTGACTAGTGGGAGCAAAATCATAAACCATAAAACCATTTTTATTTTGCATGTATAAACAACACACTCTTTTATCTTTATTTTATGTTGTAGTTTTTAGCAAACTTTTATATTTATGTTTTTATTCTCGATTAGTAAAACCAAATTATGACTGTTACCTTTTGTGAAACGTTCTCAAATATGGTTAAGTAATTTTAATCCTTTTAAATAAGTAATGACACAAGCAACCCCATTATAGTAGTTAGAGACAAGGAGACTACATATTTGATGTAATGCACCAAGACTTTAATTATTAATGAAAAATGAAAGCTCATGATATGATTGAATCAATTGAAATGAGTTTCAACGATTTAATCATATATTGGATACGATCCAATATGATCATTCTGTCATACGATGACAATTAATTCAAACGTTGAATAAGAATGACCGCACAGAATTTTGGAAAGGTTGTTTTCAAAATTGTAAGATTTAAGTATTGACTTAATTCTTTAGTCATTGCTTAAAGGTTAATTAAATAGTCAATGTTTTGAATACGATTCAAAAGGTTAAATAAACTATTTAATAAACTTTAGATTTTCTTTATGAAAGGAAATTAAAGACATAGCTCTTGCGATCTTTCTTAAGTCTTATGAAGACACACTAAGAAATATTTACAAGTGCTTGAAGGATTAAAAAGGAAGTTAGAGCATGTGCTTAAATAGAGAAATTATCAAATTCTCTATTCTAGGAAAGTATGTTGAGATAATCTATCTAAGTTCAAGTCAACTCTTAGACATATGATATCTTACGAGTATGATTAAATTAGAAGGATTAAATACGGAATACAGAAAGATACGGAAAGGTTAAGCAAACGTTGCGACATTTTTGGTTTGTATTCTGAGTCTAGTAAACTGATAAATGAACTAAATAAATGTTATTGCGTTCCGATTCTTATGAAGACCACAAGCTCGTTGTTTGTTAGGATTTGGTAGACATATTCAATTGAAAGGAATAAATGTTATTCCAATTAAGTTGAACAGTCAGTGAATCTGACATGCTAGATTGATGTCACTATATAGTTAATATAGGTGAAAAATCTCAACTAAGTATTTGTATGGCTGTAATCCTTAATATTTGGTGGTCGTTCTAGACGTGTGATCAGATGTCACTCTGATGACGTCCGAACCATGTGGTTATGATTCATGTGGGTAATACATATCTTATCTAAAGATGACTAAAATACCCTTTATAAAATCTAGAAAGTTGTCTAAAGCCTAAACATACTGATGTTTGCTGGCTCATGACAATTAATGCCACAAATAACTGTTTATTAATCTCTATGACTATTTTTAGAAATAAGTCAAGTGTAGTTAGTGAAGTACAACAATTCGGAAAGCCCGAATATCGAGCTAGTATGAATATGAGATTGATGAGCTACTTAGGAATTAATCTCCAATTGGATTGAAGCAATTAATACCTGAAGGGTGTTTCAAAAGTTGTCTGAAATAGAATCATATTCTTCCGTGAAGGATACCATCTTTAGGATATGCAATTAGATTGTCCTCCTAAAATAGAAACAACACTTTATACGATAAAGGTGTGACATAAGCCATGCGAAGTATCCCTTACCTGTTTCGGGATAGTGCCCTTATACAATACATATACTTAACCAAGTTCCAAAGAATAAAGGTTGAATAAATTCCATATCAGATATGGAAGGCGATAACATCAAGTCCATCTTAACCGATGATTTAGGGTTGTCGTGCTTCTAGAAAGCAGGCATTGTCTGAAAGGCTTGGAGCCTATTATGACATATGCAACTTTGTGGATCTTAACAAGTATGCTAGATATCATTTACTTGCCCTCGGAGAAAAATGTGTTTGTCTTCAAACATGCCGTCTTCTAGAGGAAGTGTCCCTTCCAAAAGAGACAGTGGGAGTAAAATCTCAAAAGATTTTGAGAAACCACAAAAAGATATTCAACCATTGGAACACGAGCAGGCGCCGCATAGCGATGAGGTGTAGAACACTGCTCAGTGCACATAAAAGTTCTGTAAGTCAGTGGATAACCTTAAGCCTGAAAAGGCTGCTGGTATGTGCATCTTGAAGAATGAATGTCTCATGACTTGTGAATGAATGTTTGAAAGGCAAGATTGAGAGATATGGCCAGGAGCCATAATATCTGAATAAGATTCCATCAGTGGCAACCAGGTTGTGAACCTAGTCTGTCTTACCTAGAGGGAATGTCCCTGAAAGACTGACATAGATAGCAATTTGAATACCATGAGGCTATAGTGACAGCTGAAGGGTACGGGGTGTAAACCTTGTAATTATCTTTATCTTTGTCACCGAGCCTAGTTCTCTTCAGACTAGGCTTGTTATAACTTCGTATTATGGCTATATGATAGTGTTGAAGACGTTGGGCAAACAGCTCGATGTTCATAGACTATAACATGATATGAGAGCCCACGAGATCCATTTATGGATTCAAACAAGTTCTCTAGACAATTTCTTTGTTTGATAATCAAAGAAGTTTGATTTAGTCAAAAGAAGGGATATGCCCAATGTGCAAGAGGGATAGTGGGAGTGTGTTCGATTTTTGACTAAGGTATTGGATATATCTCTCGGGAATTATCACCCCATATCACAGTCAATTAATGTTTGGTAGTTCAAGGTCGTTACGAAAACACTTGGATTAGCAGTTCTTATTTTTAGAAATAAGAATCTATATTGATAGATTTAACTGCTGTTAGTTTATAGTTTACCTATATAGATGTGATGCTAAAAGGGTTTAGCATAGATCACGACAGGAGATACTGCTAGCCGGTGTTCTCAAGATCTATCATGTTAGGACGTTAGTCGTAAAGATAAGGGAAATATGATGCTTATGGGGGTTTCCATTGCTACAGCGATAGGAACCATCATAAAAGAAATGTCAGATGTTCATAGTCCATGAAAAGTCATGAACAAGAATGAAAGTAAATCTGGTGAATGTCGATAATATCCTTAAACAAGTTACGGATGGTTTCCTAGTTTATCGAAACTTGGAATTAGATAAACGTAGATATACAGACATGCATCCTGAGTCTTATGAAGGCGAGTGGGAGCTATAGTCTGGGTTTGCAGTCACTTTGATTGAGTGATACAGTGAGTTGGAAATGTTCTTAGCTAGAAATCACTAGAGATTCTACAACTTAGCCGGAACACAGTATTGCCTTGGAGGCACAACGGGAGCAGTACATGGATCTAGAAGGTTCATTCCTGAACCTTGTACGGTTCTTCCACTTTTTCTATATAGCTGATATAGTAAGTGGATTCATTGTTTGAAGCAAGGACCAAGGTCTCGTCAGAGATTCATGTGTGTGTTGAGGTGGTTCCTTTGACTTGATCATTAGGAACATGATATGAAGATAGTCTGAGTCCCCACGGAAAGCGATCCATTCACGGCTAGGGATGGTTGCGAGTATCGCATGAGATTCTTGTGTTTCAACTTGGTCTTGTGTGTGCGAGTGATTGGTTTGAGGCCAAGTGGGAGATTGTTGAAATAACGTCCTAAACCCAATCGGGTTGGACCAGATCCGACCGGGTCGGATCATTTCTACTATTTCTTTATGTTTATACATATATAATAAATGGCTTTTATGTTGTCATATATTTGTTCTTTTAAAGAACCAATTATGAATTGTTATATAATAATGTCCTTAGTATTAAACTGTGATAGAGAAACCATGATAGGCGATTATGGTTGATAAGATCTCTAATCACTTTAATAAGTTTGATACTTAAATGTCTCTAGGCTTATGTACCATTAAACAGGGCATTGATAGTACAAACATGCTAGCACGTATTAGATGTTTTCTGTCTTTAAGGGCAGGGATAGATCTCATCTATCGAAGTATTAACACACTTGGACTGTACGTGGACGTGTATTAGAGAATGCGTACGTTAGACTGACCCACTTACACTGTTAAGTGTCACACTACATGGCGGTTGTGTAATTATCCTTAGGACCGGAGTCTACATGGCATCACGGTGTGGATTGTCATGCTTTGACACTATTGAGATTTCCCCTAGCCACGGGGCGATCATGCGGTAGTAATTGGGTGTGATACTGAAGCATGCAGAGTATACATGTTTGGTCGTCCGGAAATCGCGTACCCAATTAGTAGGGGTGAATATCCGAAAGGACCTTCTTATAAGGAATGTCTTACTCTCGTGAATCTTTGCAAAGTGGAAGTAAACAAGTTACTTCGAGAGAGCATGATGTCCAGGTTATAAGATACGGTCGTTGATGTTTGACACTCGATGTACGACCGTATGGATATTATTACAGCGATAGGATTCTATTTACATGATAACCGTTTCACATGAAAGGTAGTAGTCATTGCATTTGACTCTTCCGATGATTGGGGGTCACGGTGTGTTCTGTAGACACTATCCCATGATCGTTAGGCATGAAGGACATTTTCGTAATTTGAACTTTGTGTCTACGACCAACATATTCGGAAGCCTATCGGGTCACACACATAATAACATCTAGCCGGATTAAAATGAGGTTATAGGCGATAACCAATTAAGGAAAGAATTTATCTCATACTATAAAGGTTATCATGGTAAATTAATATGGTGGTATTTATTTATTGTGAATAAATATAATACAAGATATTAATTATATTGATTAATTAAATGTACATATATTAGATATGTATTTCGAAATATATGTATATATGATATACATGTATTTTGCAAATTAATTATTCATAGCATTATATAAATTAAAGAAAATTCCGGAAGCCAAATAGTGGCTAAAGGGGGTGCAAGTTTGTAGTGTATAAGTACACTTGGATTGTGCAATTTAATTAATAAGATTACCATAATATTAATATTAGATATTAATTGATTTTGGTAAAATAGATTTATGGTAATAAGATAAAGATATATTCAATATAAGATATTGTCAATATATATATATTGGAAATATATTTGATATAAGATATTGAATATTAACTGAGATAAATCAATCAAATGGATTTTCCTTATTTTATTAGGAAAATGTTTTATTTTTCATCAATCTACTAGAAGCTAATCCCAATCAGTTGGGGAGACTAGAGGGCTGCCACTTTTTATTATAAATAGGAGGATTGGCCAGCTCTTTTATACATCATAATTCCAAGAGACTAATAGTTTATTGTGAAAATAGAGAGTTTCTTAAAGAGAGATTTGAGAGAGAAAAGGTCGGTCTAGCAACCGGATTTTTCTAGTAGCAATCCAATGGTGGATTCCGGCGGTTGTTCGTGTGGACTAGCGGTAGAGGCCGAACGCTGGGCGGCTCCGTGCACCACTACTCTCCTTAGACGGTCAAAGCGTCGATATTTTAGATCAAGCAAGGTAACCACCGTCTACTGTCTTATTATGTTTGTTGCTTAAACGAAGTCGATCCTGGTCAAAGGAAATAAATTTTTGAATTCTGCTGCGTTCCCGCGTAGATTCCTAACAATTCAGAATATCAAGCTGCCAACCAATACTATCCTGGCAATGGAACGAGTGTGTAGAGATTTTCTGTGGGGTGATAATGGTGAATCAAGAAGACTTAATACCTTATTCTAGGAAGTAATTTGCAAACGAAATACCAGATGGGGTTTAGGAATTCGTAGACTCCATGAGATGAATCTAGTTCTGGTGGTAAAGTTAGTACACTTTGGGTCAAAGTCTTTGCACATAAATATAAAGAATTGACAGCCAAGCCAAAACACGGTTGCTAACCAATTTGGTGTAGTTCCTGTAAGGCATATTCGATTTTATGGAAAGGCTTCGGTATGGAACATAAGGAAATCATTTAGAAGGCAGGCACAAAATGACATCATTTTGAGCAAGTAAAAGATTCTTCCACACCATTGGAATGAGAGAAAGAGCAATGGAATCAGATATGGAGTCTAAAGGGCCCAACTAGAGGTAACTTCTTATTATGGAGTATTTAACATGAAGCTTTGTTTATAGGTAGTCTATTAGAGAAAATGCACGTCATCCCCTCCCCTATTTGTTGTATTGTGGTGATGAGGAAATGACGGTTATGCATACTTTCGAGACTATACGTGGGCTAGCACGGTGTTGAGTTTAAGTCTTCCTCAAGATTGTCAGGGGAGGTTTTTTTGGGCAACATCAGTTAACGAATGGTTAACTCTAAATCTAATAGATCGGATAATGCTATGCCGATGTCTTAGAGTTGGAAATACATTTGGAGGGAAGCATTGCATGGCATTTGGATGTGGCAGAACAAAATTTTGCGTGGTCATGACTTGGAAAGGCCTCGACAACTGTGTTTTACGTCTCAAGTTGGGGAAAGGACCAAGAATCTTAGATTAGCATGGCAAGAGTTATATGAATTGTTTTAAATATTGTCTTGTTAAGCACGTTTTCTATGTAAATGCTATGTATCTTTGTGGTTGCTTTTGCTTTGCTATAAATAGATGGATTTGAGTAAAAAAAAGTAGGGGTATTTTTTATTTTGAAAGAATACTAATGATATGTTGACTTAAAAAATATAAAATTGATTATTATTGCATATGCATGGAAGAAAAGTTATTATACAACCGTGATTTTATAGGTAATATCAAGTGGATGTGTGATGTGTATTTTTACACACCATCTCTCACATAGTAGGAGTGTGTAAGGGTGAATTGGACACATCTCACATTTTAACTCGGTATCACCCATCAATTACGGTTGTATAATAACGTTTTTCCATGCATGGAGATGTGTCGCAATCTTCCAAATTAGAGGTGTAATCAAGCTAAATCGAGTCAATATTGTTTAGGGCTCGAGCTCAACTCGATAAAAAAATATTCGGTCTTGAAACTAGGCTCGAGCTCGTTAGAGTCGTAAAAAAATAAGATCGAACTTGATTCATTAAGTCTTAATATAACTAGACTTAGCTCAAATTTGCTTTTTTTTCTTATAGAATTCACTTAATTTTTATAAAATATTATAGATCGAACTCGACTCCTCAAATACTAAGTTAGGCTACTAATTAATAATTTATTTTAAATATAAATAATATTAATTTTTTAAAATATATTATTTAATATAACTTGATTATTATATTCTTAAAATCTTGAGATCAGCTCGGGGAAATATTCGAGTAGCTCAACTCGATCTCGAACTCGGAAAAATGAATCAGGTTAAACCTGTTCACGGTGAGTCTAAGATCTGAGTAATTCGATTCAATTTCAATCTTATTTCAAATCATTTCCATCTTTTATATTGAGGCCTTTCCATCTTTTATATGGAGGTCTTTCCTTTGTCACGGGCATGGGCTATGACCACGCTATTCTTTGTCACGCTAGGGAAGCGAAGCGAAGCCTGCTCTCTATGTACAAAACATGGCACCTTCCTCGATCTAGGCCTTCGTTTGTTATCAGTCACTTTTCAGCCTTCGCTATTCATGATCCGTCTCATTTAAATACTGAAACCAACAAGTTCCTCATTTATTGGAACTCCCAGATAACAAAACATGGCCGAGAAGGCAACATCAAAGAGGCCGAGTCGATTTTCACGGAAATGCCTTCCAGAAACGTTGTTACCTACACGGCAATGCTCACTGCTTATGCTCAAAATGGTCAGCTCAAGAAAGCTCGCCAATTGTTCGATGAAATGCCTCAGCGAACAGTGGCATCGTGGAATGCTATGATCACAGCTTACACGAGGAGCAAATTCGGGATAAATGAAGGGCTTCAGTTGTTTTTGCAGATGCCAGAGAGGAATCCAGTGTCTTATGCTACGCTGATTACGGGCTTTGTGAACTTAGGGAAGTTTGATGAGGCTGAAAGATTGTATCTTGGGACGCCAGTTGATGTCCGTGACCCTGTTTGCTCGAATGTGTTGATTAAAGGGTACATGAAAATGGGAAGATTGGCGAAGGCAACTATGATATTTAATAGGATGGAGGCGAAGGACGTGGTATCTTGGAGCTCCATGGTGGACGGTTACTCTAAGCATGGGAAGGTTGACGAGGCCAGAGTTTTGTTTGATGGAATGCAAGAGAGGAATGAAATTACCTGGAGTGCTATGATAAATGGATACATGAAAACAGGGTCTTTTCATGAAGGTTTCTGCATGTTCGTAAAAATGAGAAGGGAATGTGGCATCAATATTAATGTTCACGTTGTGACTACAATTTTAGAAGCTTGTGGTCAATTTGATAGATTTAAAGAAGCTTACCAATTACATGCACTTGTCTTGCTCTTAGGATTTGACTTTGATGTGTTTTTGGGGAATACAATGATATCAATGTATTCAAGATTTGGCTGTATTAATGCAGCTAAAATTGTTTTTGACGCAATGTTAGGAAGGGATGTAGTATCATGGAATTCGTTGATTGATGGCTATGTTCAAGCTAAAGACCTTGAGGAGGCTTACAAACTCTTTGAGAGGGCAGATCAGAAGGATGTCATTTCTTGGACAACTCTAATCACTGGATGTGCAGACAATGGGATGACTAAAAAGTGTGTTGGTTTATTTGAAATGATGCCTGAGAAGGATGATGTTGCTTGGACTGCTCTTATTTCAGGTTTCGGTAATAATCAAGAACATGATGAAGCTATTTGTTGGTTTAAAAGTATGCTTGAGACTGCAGTCAGACCAAATCCTCTAACCTTAACTTGTGCGCTTAGTGCTTCTGCAGCTATAGCAATGTTAGATCTAGGTTTACAGATACATGCTCAGATTATCAAAAGGGACATGGAATCAGATTTAGCCATCCAAAATTCATTGGTCTCAATGTATTCAAAGTGCGGAAGTATAGGTGATGCTTATAGGATCTTCAATTCCATCACTGTACCTAATGTAGTTAGTTTCAATTGTATGATAACAGGGTTTTCCCAAAATGGGGTTGCACCGGAGGCTTTTGAGTTATTTGACCTGGCAATAAATAAAGGACACAAACCTACTGAAATTACCTTTCTTGGTGTTCTTTCTGCCTGTACTCATGCAGGACTCGTGGAACGAGGATGGGAATATTTTAGGTCCATGGAACATGTATACAATATTCAACCAGGGCCTGATCACTATGCGTGTATGATTGATTTGCTTGGAAAAGCAGGTTTGCTCGATGATGCTACAAAGCTTATTAAGTCTATGCCATTTGAACCTCATTCTGGGGTTTGGGGTGCACTTCTTTCTGCTAGCAGGACTTACTTTCGTGTCGATCTAGCAGAGCTTGCGGCAGAAAAAATTTCAGAACTAGAACCTGACAATGCAGCACCTTATGTTGTCCTATCAGATTTGTATTGTTCTGTAGGTCAGAAAACAGACGAAGAACAAGTGAGACTGGCAAAGAAAATGAAAGCGATAAAAAAGAGTCCAGGATCTAGCTGGATTGCAGTGAAAAATACAGTTAATTTGTTCCTCTCTGGAGATCGATCTAATAAAAGATTCGAGGAGATGAAAACCATTTTATGGACACTTTTGGATGAGATGAAACAAATTTAGTGGTTTAATTTTGGTCCATCATCATATTGAGAACCCCACAAGACTCGATGTTCTTTTTTCCCCTCTGACTACTTGCAGAAACCTAATACAGAGTCTCTTTTTGCTTGATTTCAAGGTTTTCTAATAACGATGAGAGACTTGTCAACTAGTCCTTGGTGCTGTGGGTATAGAGGCTACCAAATGCGCCTCTGCTGAAAGTCTGCATCCTTGAATGAACCAGCAGAAAGAAAGATGCAGAACATTGTTAAGCCAGAAGCATGATGATGCTATAAGTGACACTTTTTGGCGTTGCCCAAGTTTGCATCAAGCTGAAGACTGTACATGCTATAGAAATTGGGCTGCCTTTAATCTTCTTCTGCACTAAAATGCTGAATAGATCAGTGTATATTATATCATAAAGATTGTCCTCCAAGTGTCTCAGAAGTTTCAGGTCACCAAGATATGTCACAAGTAAAGCCTTTTCATTGCTCCTCCCGTGTAAAATCTGACTTTTAGACGATGTTAGGACGGTTCCAAACTCCTCTTCCGGTTATTTGCTAAAACTACTACTGTAAAAGGCCAAGATAGCAAGGAAGTGTTCATTGAGAAATTGCCACTAAGAAACTTGTTGTTGATCTTTTGTTTGCTCAAGCTGTTCTAACACCTACAGAACGATAAAGTTTTCCTCCATCCTTTAAGTTTTGTGATGAAAAATTTATTGAAGGAAATGTGGGCGTGCAGTCGCTGAAAAATATAATAAAATTCTTGACAAGGTGGTATCAGAGCTTGATATATCCGTTTGTGGTGCCGCTGCACCAAGGACATCCTTATGAGTTACACAAATTGATTCACATACTCATGCTGCACATGAGGTAAACTCCTGCGTTAGTTCTTTCTGTAGTGTGATTATTCCCTTGGACTAGATTTATGCACACATGTTATTCAAATGTCATCCAAGAAGTGTTAAAAAAAAATTAATGCAATATGCATCGTGTATTCTTGCTAATTGCTACTACCATTTTTCTTTGGCTGAGTTTTGTGCTGGACAAAATTATGACTCTGACTCGAGATATAATATTCTTATGGATGCAAAGTCCTCTTACTTTAGTAGTTGTAGTAGTGTTGGTGGCATAAATGGTTAGATTTGAGCTCCGTTATTTAGAGAGCAAAAATTTCGTCCGTATTTATCTTATGCTCATCTTTTTTTTGAAGGGACAGATGCTCATCCTTGATAAGAACACATGTGATGCAGTATAGTTACAAGGTCCAGGAAGTATAAAGGCGTTGATGATTTCATGCATAGAAAGAAATGATTAGGACGTCACACACACACACACACACACACACACACACACACACACACACACACACACACTTCTCCTCAGTGCAACACTAGTTCATAAATCCAATATCATTAGGAAGAAGAAAAGGAAAACAACAAAGATTTCTGAACCACCATTGTCAATTCTTATCAGTGGAAAGAGTTTTTATTTATTACTAAATAAAAGACAAAAGATGATTACATATAAAAGATATGACTAGTGATAAAGAAGGTGGGATGATGCAGGAGTGGGGACAGGAGCCACATCTTGAAGAGATTGATGAAGAAGATCAGTATCAGGATCAGAAGCATCACAGTATCCAACAAGAATATCGCCTTCCTCGGAGTTTATTCCAACCGATTGAAGCATATTTGGCCAGCACTGTTTTTCAATAGTTCTTATCGCGTCACAGCAGTTTGGACCGAGGTAAGTCTCACCGTTTAGAAAAAACATAACCACTTCACCGGTGCATGATTGAAGTTCAAGCAACGAATCCCAGCAAGTTGCTGATCCTTGTTCTTTGAGTTTATTAGACTGATATAAGAGCATTGTACTAGTTTTATCGTCAAGTACTGGCCTAGACATGGCCATGAATGAAGACAATAAGCATAGGAATGTAGCTGATAGGAGGAGCTTGAGGAGAGGAGCCATTGCAGGTTTAGAGTGTCTCTGTGTTTTGATTGCTTTTATCAGAAGATGCTTGTTGGGAATTTTCTATGTCCTAATACATATATATAAAGGATGTGTGTAACTTGTGTTGAAGGCCAAGAGGTGGTGGAATTTATGTTAATAATAATGAGGTAAGATAATGGTCGATTGAAGAGTTTTCTTTCTGCACTTAATTGAGGCTTCTGAAAAGTTCTTACCGGCTCTGTTTCATTTATTTAGGGGTTCTATGGGCACACCCCTCTTTAATATTGATACCTATTTTTGATGATTTTTTCTGATTAACGGAACGTCAGTGGCACCGACGTTGATATTGAAACACCAACGACGCCGACGCGTTCTTTCAAAAACGAAAAGTCAATGGAAAGTTAGTGGTGGACGTTTACAGTTGTGATACATTTTATAACGTAAACGTCGGTCGCGCTGATTTTCGTTTGACGTTCCGCTCATAAAAATCATCGTGATCTTGGAATAATTTTTATGATCTTGCAGTAGTAATAAGGTGTCGATGAGTAAAAAAAATGCCGATAGAATAGAACCCCTTATTTATTGCTCCCTGAAAAACAGACGTCTCTTACTTTTGTTCTATAATATATAATAATAAAAACAGTGGCCCTTTTGTATGGGATATTTATGAGATAAATGTATGGAGCAAAAAGAAATTTGTCGCTGACGTGTCTTGCGTTTAAATTTTGAAATTTACCGTATCGTGTCTTGCGACATCTGCCTGTCATATATAGTTTTAATAAATGTTGCTAATGTGTCGTGCCTTTAAATTTTAAAATTTTTCGTGTCGAGTCTCCCTATCATATATATTTTTAATAAATGTTCTTTGATGTGTAAATGCTTTTTAATTTTAAAAATTTAGGTAATCGTGTCATGCCATGTCTCCGTATTCATTTATGTGCTATATACTCCATCCGTTCCTAATTATATCTCGCAGTTGTCAAAATCATAATTTCCTTTTTTTTGTAATTACATTTTCAATAAATATTTTAATATAATTTCCGCTTTTCAATATTACTTTTAAACTTTCCTTACAAAAAATATTATTTTTAAACTTTCTAGACTCAATTAGCCTATCAATATTTTATATTCATTACAATACTATACTTTTCAAGTTTTTGTTTTTTTGTTTTTTGAGTACTCATTTTCTTAATCTGTGTTCTCAAATGCGACGTATAATTAGGTACGGAGGGAGTAGGTGTGTAGTGTAGGATAAAAAAAATAAAAAATAAAAAAAAATAATTGAGGAATTACTTGATCTCGTCTTCTTTTTCATTATCGAAGAACGAAAATACTCATGTTTATTGTACCTGTATTTTGTTACAAATCATACGGCTATGGCTTGAGGGCTAGATTTTTTTTTTTTCCCTTTTCTCAAGTCACGAAGCCTGGTAAGGTGTATCTAAAAAATTAAAGGGTTTATTGTTAAAAATGACGTTATTTTCGGATAAAAAAACATATCTTTATTCCACTGTAATAGTGAAACATTATATTTGAGGCAGAAAACAGTGGATTTGGGGTTATGAACAGTGAATTTGTCCTTATCATCCATTTTATATTTTCACTGTCCTGATTCTATTTTCCCTCTTTTTTTTTTGTCCCTTTAAACCACTGCCCCAAAAATTAAATACAATAGCAAAACAATAAAATAAATTTTAGGACTCTGGCTTACTATTTTTTTTATTTTTTTTTTTTCAAAACGAAAGGATTCATTAGAAACTAAAAGGGAACATATTACAACCGGATCAACGGTGGGAAATAAATAAACTAAATCCGGATCATTTCTTATTTCTAAAAGCG
Source organism: Gentiana macrophylla (assembly GCA_026214975.1). Lineage (NCBI taxonomy): Eukaryota > Viridiplantae > Streptophyta > Magnoliopsida > Gentianales > Gentianaceae > Gentiana > Gentiana macrophylla. The sequence continues at coordinate 88,421,798 of CM047805.1, forward strand.
GACCACAACCGTAAGCACGAAAAAAAAAAGAAACGGAAACCCGATTTCCACCAAATTCAAATTCGATAGGGAGGACATGATTTGGTAGAATATAATACAAAATTAAACTTGATCATAGTCTATCCAAACTTAATAAATCTAAAACCAAAACAGCAAACCGGAAAAGCCGACATTAACGGACCCGATCCAAAAACAAAAGGACAGAAATACAACAAAGCCCACACCCGACTCAATCATCACCACCGCCGAGCCACCAAGAAAATACAGCCACCGAAACACAACAGGTTGAATCACCGATGTCACCACCAAAGCAGTCATCAATCAGAAGCCAATTACTAACATCTGTCTTCTATTGTGAACGGGAGTCAAATGCCCACAATGGAAGCCGCCCCGACTGTGCCGGAAGCCGCCATCAAAACCGCCCAAGATGCCATTCCGCCACAATGGAAGAAAGACCCATAACAGCTAAAAACCAACTTCTGATTGGGCAGAAAAAGCAAAGAAAGGGGCCATGCAAGGGAGGTAAAGAAAGGAACCAAATAATACATATCCCATAGGAAAGAAGCCACATTTCCTTGCTAGATGTGAGGCTACCAAGAAACCAGATGAAATATTTAAACCAAGAAGGCCAGACGCAGGCGAGGCCATCGGACCAAAAATATTCTTCCGGTGAGCAGTGAACACAACTCAGAAGCAAAGACAACAAAGGAAAAAGGTGATTTTGGACAAAAGAGGAAAGAGAACACATACAACAAACCTACAAAACAAATATAAATAGACGTCCGGCACCGGCGCCTTGCGGCTGCCGGCACCGGAAAGGGACTCTGGCTTACTAAACACACAATAAGAAAACATAAAATATCGCAAGTGCTTAGGTTACAACCGTGCTACGTTACTTTGACTATGAAATAAGAGTACTAAATTCAACATATCACATGCATAACATGCATAAAAGTCACAATGCAACACAATAACTTTACTAAGTAATCACAGCTTCAAAATATACTCCATTTTATCACAGCGAATCACGAACATCACATGATGCTGCCAAAAAGTGGGCACACCAACGTGGCACCTCTTTGGTGGCTCGACACTTGACTCAGAGGGATAAACTACTTTTGACTCCCAAGATCCGAGCCCAGGGGGCTCATCCACCCACTTGGTCACCGCCGGTTCTCGTACGACCGACCCCCACGAGGTCGGACCGTCTCAGTTTCTGGCAGATCGAGTCGTGCATCGGACTCTGGCCGACCGGCTATGATCTCCGCCGATCGCATAGGTCGGGCTAAGCCTTTGGACTTGTAAAATTTCTAATTGGCAGGAGACCGGCCCTTGCTCCCGATTCCTAGGAGCCGACTCTGCCTTTCTGATTTATCTCGAGTAATAATCTTATTTATCGCCTGCATAACAATCAGATAACTATCATAGAATTTTGAATAATTAAGACTCGTACCTTTATCATTTAATGCTAATATTTGAATACTATATTTATCTCCTATAATCATGGAGATCATTCAATCATAATCTTCTTCCTTAGGGAACACGTCAATCAGTGTCAATCATCAACACGCCACCTTAAACCCTAAGGCTTAAGCCCCCCTATATAAAACTGTCCCTAAGGAACTACGGAGACTTGATTCCAATTGAACCATTGGATACGTAGGCAGCTTGATCATCATCAAGTGCAGCCTAAACATCCCAAATCTCCCCCCTCTCTTCCATCGTTTTCTGTGTTCCTGGAGCATCCTTAAGTCATAATCAAGGAAGCGGATTTGTTTGATTACCCTAACGATTTTTTGAATCGTCAATTGGCGCTAGAAGGAGGGTCTTCTGTTTATTGATAATCTTAGGAAAAGCTTCAGGACAAACATGGTGACTACACGACAACAGGCTGCTAATGGTAGTGGACATGGTGCTAATAACACGTCCGAAACAGACGCTAATAATCAGAGTCAGCCGCAGCAAGAAAATACCTCTCTCAATGCAACCCATCAGGCACTAATTGATCAACTTATGGCTTTGGATGGATCCGTGAAAATTGCAGTTCCCAACGCTGTCTTGGCCGAGGAGGATGAAGAAGATGGAGACTGGGAAGGCCTGGACGAGGAAGGACCCATCCACGAAGGTTCACAAGATGTGAATCACTCTAACGAAGGCTCGTTAGGAGAAAATTCCCAAAGCCCAGAGCCAGAAGAAGAGGATGATCCCATCGACGCGTCGCAGGAGCAGACACCTCCACCGCAGCGTAAAAACAACAGGAAGGGAAACCGGTCGGCATCCTCCAAACCTCAAAGGAAATTGGTCGTCCCTCAGGCCATGGAAGCAGCGCGCGCCGAACTCGAGGCGATAGCCGGAAGGAGATCGACGTTCCTAGCACTCGAGTCCCCTTTCTCCGAACAGATCGATAATTTTCCGCACCCAACAAGGTTCAAAATTCCCAAATTGGAGCCCTATGATGGAACCAAGGACCCCCAGGATCACTTGTTCCAATATCTCACGCACATGAATCTTGACTGTGCCCCCGAGGAAATGAAGTGCAAAGCATTCCCCGCGCTACTTACTGGACGAACCCGGGAATGGTTCAAGAAGATACCCCCAAGGACGATCTACAGCTTCGACACACTGGGAAAGATGTTTCTCAACGCGTTCATTACCGCCAAGCCGTTCCAAAAGAATGCTACTCACCTGTTCGCCATCAAGCAAAAGAAAGATGAGATGCGCTCACATACCTCAAAGCTTCAAATAAGAATCACTGCAAGTCCGGGACGCCGACGATCAGGTCCGGATCGCATCCTTCTTGGCAGGGCTGCGCGAAGGTAGATTATATGCTAAGCTAAGCAGCAGGCTTCCCACCTCCATGGAAGAGTGCCTGGAAGTGGCCTTCAAGCATTGTCAAGGCGAAGAAGCTAACCGCGTGAAACGAGAAGTGGAAAAATCTGATCCAAAAAGGGATAAGCCAGTGGATTCATCTGGTAACAAGAGAAAATCATATGGAGATCGGGCAGGTGATGAGCGACAAATTGTCAATCATTATTATGACATTTTACCCTAATATTGATAACACTTTGAGCATTATTGTACTAATTTAAGTCATTAATTTATTAATTTCATCCAAATGTGTAAGTAGTAATTATTATATAAATTATCGTATTTTTATAAGTTTTTATAAGTTTTGTACCGTTTCAGAACCGAGTGTCGTGTCGGATTTACGCTTGGTATTTTGGTAATTTATTGCAGGATTATAGGTTGACCAAAATTCCAAGTGACGACACTTTTTGAGCCTAAAAGATGTATTTTTAAGGATAGAAGAAGTTGCCATAAGCTAACGAGTTCAAACGGATCAATTGTCCTGAATGCTTCTACCGTAAAATATCTACGATAGACATTTGACCCAACTTAAAGGCATTTTCTGGGGAAGACTTCTTCATGAGAGTTTTAGATCTTCAAATGATCTTTTCAACGCATTTTGAATCACGTTAATCGGAGGTCTACAACTTAAGTTATGGTCGTTTCAATAACAGTGATATTCGGTCCGAACTGAAGAAACTGGTTCGAACCGAGCAAGCTCGTTCGAACCGGGACAGGAAATAATGCAGATTTTTGGCTAAAAATCAGATTTTTTTTGACTGAATTTGGTGCATGTTACTATACTTGCTAATGATGACTAATGATGGTAATGATGATCATAACAAACTTCCTACATGCTAGCACCTTCACTTGCAACCTTCCCCTATAAATACCTCCCCAAACTCATCGAAACATTGGCCCCTCCTCTTCTCCATCCCATTTCTTCTCTTCTTCCTGCGTTTCTTTCTTCTCCTCTTCTTATTTTTATTTTGTTTTTCTAGATATATATATATATATATATATATACTCCCTCCGTCCCATTTTATTTGTCTTGTTTGACTTTTCACACAGATTAAGAAAAGTGTAGTTAATGCTTTGAATCACATTAAATGATCCAATATTTTTACACTTATGCCCTTTTAATTGTTGTTGGAGCATTTAATGCTACACATTTTTTATTGTAAATATTGTAAAGAGATAAGGGTATTTAAAGAAATTTAACAATTAATGCATGAAAGTGGATTACTTATTTTTGGGACAAACCAAAAAGGAAACATTACAAATAAAATGGGACGGAGGGAGTATATATATATATATATATATATATATATATATATATATATATATATATATATATATCCTTCCATCTTCTTCTCATTTCTTCTTCCGTCATCTTCTCCTTTCATCTCTTTTCATTCTTTTGGGCCCATATATATATATATATATATATATATATATGTATATGTTTTATATATATATATAAATAAAGTAGTTATAATATCGTTGTAATGGTGGAATAATTATCAAGATTGTTGATTTGAAAAGCTTTGTTATGCTCTATCCAATGGAAACAACCCCGATTCAATGATTGTAATCAGATAATATATTCTAATGTTATTATGTTTATTATTTCTATCTATATATATATATATATATATATATATATATATATATATATATATATATATATATATATATATTAGATTTAGTAATATTAGCCAAAATATGTAATTGAACTATTTTAATCTTTTGGTAAAATGGATGATTGACTATGTTAAAAATGATTAAAATTGAATATGATGAATCTTTTTCTCGTGAGTTTAATGAAACGTTAATATTGACATAGCTAATCAATATAAATGAATCGTAACCTAATGACGAACTAAACGGTGAAGTTAGGATATGAGAAAAAAGATAGAAAAAGCGGAGGGTAAAAATGGCCGAGTGAAAGCGTGACAACGGAATCCTATTTCCTACCGAGCGATTTGTTTTGAGAGAAACAAATCTTATTAAAATTGTGCTCAAGATCTTATTACGTTAATTTACCTTACGATCGAGATCCTTGACATTGACCGCATGACAAAACGGAGTACCCAATCTTTTGGATGACATTGGACAGATTGATGAGACATATAGCGATTTAAATGCGACTTTCGTGTGAGAGAAATTGTTGAGTGAGAGTGCACCGTTTCACATAAATTACACCTTGAAAAAGGAAGATCTATCTCATCTATTAACTAAAAAAGGGATCATGGTTCAATAACATTATCTTGGCTAGTTTCTATATATTATATTAGTATTTATATTATATATATATATATATATATATATATATATATATATATATATATGTATTTATATATTTATATATATATATCTGTATATTATATAAGTATTTATTTATTGTTTTACTAACATCTAACTCTAACAATCTAACCCTATAAAAGGTAAAAACTATGACTTAGATCAAGTTAATAATAGCTTCTTGGTGTTTAACCACACTTTGAATTAGATTTTCATTTCCCTGAGGATACGACCTGACTCACCAGACTAGAACTACAATTTGACCCGGTACACTGCCGGTAAGGATTGTAATAGCACTAGTAAAGGTCCGTCAGCAGGTAGTTCGGCCACGGATCGGCCTGAAAAAAGGAATGCTTTACAGCCAAGGGATTTCCCTGCGTTAAATCGACCTCGGGAACAGGTGCTGGCTATCATGAAAAGAAAGGGTTTAGCAAAAACTCCCGCACCCCTCCGAAGCCCCTTGGAAAGAAGGGACCATAGCAATTTTTGTACCTATCATCAAGATGTTGGGCATGAGTTGGATAACTGCCGGGATTTCCATTGTGACGTGGAAGCAGCGATCGCAGAGGGAAAGCTAGATGAGGTCGTAGATCGGCCCCGATACGGCGAATGTCGAGGACAGCGGGATTATCAGCAGAGAAACTATGGCCGTGACCGTAGCCGACAGGGCGAACCCCAGAGGAAAAGAGAGCCATCCCCCGACAAAGGTCAGCCGGTGGATAATCACCCGATCAACACTATCAACACCATAGTGGGTGGCCCAGGAAGTGGTTTAGAGAGCAGCAGTTCAAGTGTCCAAGTAGGCAGTGGGCAAACGGCCAGGGCCAGTCGAGTCCCCTTTCAGGAAGTAGGCTATGGGCCGAAAGATCCTCTCCCCCTGATCCCTAACAACGAAGGATTGGTTATTGAAGCCGTGGTCAACAAGAATCTGGTTAAAAGAGTTTGCGTTGACACACAGTAAATGCGATCAACGTTCTTTACTTTGCAGCTTTTTCAAGCAATGGGTCTCAAGGAATCCGAGCTCACTCCGGTCTCAGCACCTCTGTTCGGATTCGCCGGTCCCCCAATTCATCCACTCGGAATGGTTCGACTCGCAACGACATTCGGCAAGGATTCAGCAGGAAGGACTCTCATGGTGAATTATGTCGTGGTCAAGTCTTCATCAGCATACAACATCATCTTGGGAAGGCCCGCTCTGATCGATCTGTGAGCCATAATCTCCCCAGCGCACATCAGCCTAAAGTTCCCGACCGGTAGAGGGTCGGTCGAAGTCAAAGGAGATTTGGAGGTCGCCCGGAGCTGCTATGCGGCTACCATTAAAGGCAAAGGGATCACTCTCGCCTAACGCATTCGGAAAGTCCTTGTTGGTTATCATTTGTTGCAAACTATCTTTACTTTCTGCGTTTCAATTCTTGCTCGCACTTTCTTATCATTCGTCGGGATTTTTTCTACATTATTTACTTTCTTTTCTTTAATGGTGGATGTTTATTTTTCAATTAATCATATCTCTGTCCGGTCCCAATACGACCACGTGTTAAGTCCTATTTCATAAAATTTACAACTCGTACAACACTTATACTGCGCAGTAAAACTCCACGCGAGAAGTCAGTCCGATCTGGCCCAGCTCGCCCTGAAAAAAAACGAGAAGTCAGCACTAGTCTGGCCCTGCTCGTCTTTAGAAAAAGCATGCAAAAAGTCAGTCTCATCTGGCCCGGCTCGCCACATTTTCAAAAGAGAAGTCAGCTCTAGCCTGGCCCCGCTCGTTCTTAAAATTTAATATACACAGTTAATTCATAAGCCCAATTTAACGTAGTCCGGATTAATCTAGGTTGATTGGGGGCAAATTTACTAAGCTTTATGTCCGCTATGCGGCTAGTTACGCACGTTCTTTGGACTGCCTTTATAGCTACTTTTAGTTTAGGCCATCGATCTAGGTCGGCTATCCGGTCCCTAGATCGTCTCGCCCTTATAATATACTTTCTTTAGTTAGGCGATCGATCTAGATCGGCTATCCGATCCCTAGATCATCTCGCCCTTATAATCATTCTATTAGTTTAGGCGATCGATCTAGTTCGGTTCTCCGAGCTCTAGATCGACTCGCCCCTATATACTTTCTTTAGTTAGGCGATCGATCTAGATCGGCTATCCGATCCCTAGATCATCTCGCCCTTATAATCATTCTATTAGTTTAGGCGATCGATCTAGTTCGGTTCTCCGAGCTCTAGATCGACTCGCCTATATATTTTTCTTTAGTTAGGCGATCGATCTAGATCGGCTATCCGATCCCTAGATCATCTCGCCTTTATAATCATTCTATTAGTTTGGCGATCGATCTAGTTCGGTTCTCCAAGCTCTAGATCGACTCAAGCCTATATACTTTCTTTAGTTAGGCGATCGATCTAGATCGGCTATCCGATCCTAGATCATCTCGCCTTATAATCATTCTATTAGTTTAGGCGATCGATCTAGTTCGGTTCTCCGAGCTCTAGATCGACTCTACCCATATATTTCTTTAGTTGGCGATCGATCTAGATCGGCTATCCGATCCTTAGATCATCTCGCCTTATAATCATTCTATTAGTTTGGCGATCGATCGATTCGGTTCTCCGTGCTCTGTGATCGACTCGCTTCCTATATACTTTCTTTAGTTAGGCGATCGATCTAGATCGGCTATCCGATCCCTAGATCATCTCGCCCTTATAATCATTCTATTAGTTTAGGCGATCGATCTAGTTCGGTTCTCCGAGCTCTAGATCGACTCGCCCCTATATACTTTCTTTAGTTAGGCGATCGATCTAGATCGGCTATCCGATCCCTAGATCATCTTGCCCTTATAATCATTCTATTAGTTTAGGCGATCGATCTAGTTCGGTTCTCCGAGCTCTAGATCGACTCGCTTATATACTTTCTTTAGTTAGCGATCGATCTAGATCGGCTATCCGATTCCTAGATCATCTCGCCCTTATAATCATTCTATTAGTTTAGGCGATCGATCTAGTTCGGTTCTCCGAGCTCTAGATCGACTCGCCCCTATATACTTTCTTTAGTTTAAGCGATCGATCTATATCGGATTTCCAAGCCCCAGACCGTCTCGCCCTTGTCCACTTTCTTTTAGCTGTCGGTCAATCTAGACCGACTTTCCGAGCTCTATACCGCCTCGCCATTGTGTTCTTACCTTTGGCAAAGGTGTGGCCTGTTGGAAAGGTGTCCTAAACCCAATCGGGTTGGACCGGATCCGACCGGGTCGGGTCATTTACAGTCTATTTAGTTCATGTAATAACTTTATTATGATTAATAAAAGCACTTATGTTATTATATATTGTTTGCCTTCATATTATTTGTTGTATATATATAGTAATGTCCCTAGTATCAATCTGTGATAGAGAAACCATGATAGTGATTATGGTTGATGAGATCTCTAATCACCATAACAAGGTTGGTACTTAAATGTCTCTAGTTTTATGTATTATCAAATGGGACATTGATAGTATAATCAGACTAGCACGTATTGGATGTCTTCTACCTTTTAGAATGTAGGGATAGATTTCGTCTATCGAAGTGTAGGGACACTTAGACTGTACGTGGATGTGTATTAGAGAATGCGTACGTTAGACTGACCCACTTACATTAAGTGTCACAGTATGTGGCGGTTGTGTAATTATCCTTCTGACCGGAGTCTTCATGGCATCACGGTGTGGATTGTCATGCTTTGACACTATTGAGATTTCTCCTAACCACGGGGCGATCATGCGGTAGTGATTGGGTTTGTTATTGAAGCATGCGGAGTATACATGATTGGTCGTCCGAGAATCGCGTATCCTATGATTGGGATCGAATATCCGAAATGGCCTTCTTATAAGGAATGTCTAGCTCTCGAGAATCTTTGCAAAGTGGGAGTAAATGTTTTATTCCGAGAGAGTATGATATCCAGATTATAAGATACGATCGTTAATGTATTGACACTCGAGATACGATCGTATGGATATTATTACAGCGATAGGATTGCAAGTTACACGGTAATCGCTTCACATGAAAGGTAGTAGTCATTGCTTTTGACTCTTCCGATAATTGGGGTCACGGTGTGTTGCTGACGCTATCCCGTGATCGTTAGGTATGAAGGGCATTTTAGTAAATTGCACTTTGTGTCTACGGCCAACATATTCGGAAGCCTATCGGGTCACACACATATGAACATCGAGTCGGATTAAAATGCGGCTATAGTTGATAACCAAATAAGGAAATTTTATCTCTAGACTATAAAGGTTATAGTGGTAAATTAATATGGTGGTATTTATTTATTATGAATAAATAAAATACTAGATATTAATTATATACAAATTATATTAATTAAAGAATATTCCGGAAGCCAATTAATTGGCATATGGGGCGCCACAATTGAGTGTATGAGATACACTTGGATTGTGCACTTTAATTAATAAGATTGCCATAATATTAATATAAGATATTAATTGATTTTGAAAAATAGATTTATGGTAATAAGATAATTATAATCAATATAAGATATTGACAAAATAAATTATAATTAAATAGATAAATCAATCTAGTTGATTTTCCTTATTTTATTGGGAAAATGTTTTCTTCTCCTCCACACTACATATGGGGCGCCACTTCCTCTATATAAAGGTAGTGGGTGTCAAACTCTTTTGTACATCACAATTGCAAGAGTTCATAATTCTTGTGTAAAATAGAGAGCTATCCATAGTGAGTTTGTGAGGAAGAAAAGGTCGATCTAGCGACCGAGTTTTTCCGATAGCAATCCAAGGAGGATTCCGGCAAGGGTTTTGTGTGGATTAGCGATAGAGGCCGGACGCGTGGACGGCTTGCGCATTGAACTACTCTCCGTTGACGGTCAAAGCGACGATCTAGTAGATCATCAAGGTATAACCGTCAAACTACTTAACGTGTTTATTGCATTAAACGAAGAACAATCTAGAAAAGGAAATCAAATTTTAAATTCCGCTGCGTTAAACTAGTGATTTCCTAACAGTGGTATCAGAGAAAGACTTCGAGCTTAAGCAATTAGCATAATTTAAATGCGTAGTATTTAATCAATAGATGCAAGATTTAAATCACGAAACGTTGAAACAAAAAAAAATTTATTAGGGTTTATGGGGGGCTAGGCCGACTGGCGGCGGCCCCCTCCCTCTGCGGCGGCGGCGGCGGCGGTGGCCCTCGGGCTGCCGTCTGTCGGCTGTCCTCTTCCAATGGGGGAGATCGACCCTTTTCGTTTTGTGATATTTATTATGCGTAGATATCTCGTTTGTTTAGTTGTGTCAAATGGCCAACCAATGGTTCAAATAGTTTGGACCATTGGGAAACCATATGGCATATTGGCCTTTCCAATTTTGATTTGGAATAGGTCTAGGCCCTTTCCAAATATTTGATTTGGAATAGGCTGGCCTCAAACACTTCCAAAATTTTGATTTTGGAAAGTGGCAGGCCTAAACTAAAACTATTTGGCCTTTCCAAATATTTGATTTGGAATAGGCCTAGGCCCTTTCCAAATATTTGATTTGTAATAGGCCTAGGCCACTTCCAAAATTTTGATTTTGGAAAGTGGCCAGGCTTAGACTAAAATAATTTGGCCTTTCCAAATATTTGATTTGGAATAGGCGTAGGCCTTTTTCAAATATTTGATTTGTAAAAGCCCTAGGCCTAGGCCACTTCCAAAATTTTGATTTTGGAAAGTGACCAGGCCTAAGCTGAATTTATTTTTGGAAAGGAAACAAATAGGAGACTTAGTAATTTTAATTTTATTTTGAATGGTTCAAATTTAATTAAAATTAAAATCGATTTAAAATTAAATGTTAATTTTAATTTTCGATTAAGTCATATAATTAATTAAAAGGTTATTTAATTATTTGATGTGATAAAATAAAGACGCATGAGTAGTTAAAATTAGAATTTAATCTTTTTCATAAGATAAAATTGTATGAATTAGATGTGTAGATATAATGTGATTATATGGACCCCGATTGATCATGGACTCGACCAATAGGATAGATGGGAATGTTTTCTTTATGTTGGTTTTTGAAAAATTGTCCTAGGCCGTTATGAAGAACGTGACCTAGTTTACTTTTTGCATTTATCCCATTCCCGTTAGCTCCCCAGCAAAGCGGCGGGTGTAATTATTAGATAAATTATTATGTAATGAGAATGGAGCAAGAAGTTGAAGACCAATGAGAGATAAAGAACCCATTGGCGTCACAAAGAATAAAGATCCTGTTGGCGGTTGCGAGATACCCTTAGTTTGTGACCAGCGGGTTTCGCTGGGTTTGTATTCAAAACCGCACTTAGAAAAAGTCCATGATCATACCGGTATTTTGTGCGCGGAATGTTGTGTATGTTTTACTTTATATGATATAGTAGTAATATGCACATAGTAGATGAGATCATAATTACATAGTAGATGAGACCATAATTAAACCAAATTAATTAAGTGAATTAATTTAAATTATTCCCACATCAAAAATCAAGTCGGAGTTGCCTCCCCATATTATAACGACGGTGAAGAGCCCTTGTTCGGACCCAACTCACCAGCCAAAGCGGGGGTTGACCTACCTCGGGTATATCGTCGTTATCGAGATATGATCGAACAAAATCTCATGAATATTGGGGTTATGACTGGACTAAGAATTCTCTCGGCCACCAGCCAAAGCAGGGTCGTTTGGATTTTAGAGGCAAGGGTTTGACTATTCTTTCATAAGATGAAATATTGTCAAAGAGTTGACTGGTCAAACAACAAGAATCGTATAAGATACGATCGACAAATCGTTGTCCACCTGTTTAATTATTTTCGGCCCATCAGCCAAAGTTGGGGGTCGGGATAGTTCGATGGGATCTTGCCCACTAAAGGAATTATTTTCTTGAAAGCCAATAGGGAATAGTTGGCTAGTGGGAGTAAAAACCTTATAGATTTACTAAGTGCTAATTTAGGGTTTTTATACATGAGCTTTTACTTATTCTATCTTTATTTATTGTTGTAGAAAATGTCAAACAAATTGAGCCTTCGTTTTATCATCGAAAACAAGCTTGACGAGATGAATTTTCTCGATTGGGAAAGAAACCTCAAAATCGTTTTGAGGCACGAGAAGATTGGCTATGTCTTGGGCGAGGCCCTACCGAAAAGCTCTCGAGGGTTCGGCCGCAGATGTTGTCGAGAAGTACAACAAGCACACCGTTTGACAAGATCGATGCTACATGTATCATGCTTGCTTCTATGACACCTGAATTGCAGAAACATCATGAGTCTATGGACGCCTAATCTATCATGGTCTACCTGAAGGAACTTTATGATTCTCAGTCTCGCACTGAGAGGTACGAGGTCTCGAAGGCCCTGTTTAGTTGTAAGATGGCATCTGGGATCTGCTTTGTGGGGTCACACGTGCTTAAAATGATCGGTTACATAGAGAGGCTTGGGAAGTGGGCCCACAAGTTGGAACGAGTTGAGTATTGACTTGATTCTCGCAATCTCTACCGATTCATTCTTGCAGTTCGTGATGAACTATCACATGAACAAGATAGATTGCTCCCTTGAGGAGTTATTGAACATGTTGAAGACTGCTGAGGGCACTGTGGGGAAGGGAAAGCAAGTGTTGCTGGTCACTTCGAGCAAGGGCAAGGCAAAAGCCCAAAAGAAGTCCAAGAAGGCGAAGGTGCACTAAGCCAACGCCTAAGATAGCGAAAGACAAATCCAAGGATGCTTGCTTCCATTGCGGTGAGACCGGACATTGGAGGAGAAACGCAAAAAGGCTTCTTGAGTACCAAGAAGAAGCATTCGATGCTTCAACTTCGTGTATATTTATGATTGAGATCAATATTGCTTCTTCTAAGTCTAACCACTTTGGGTATTAGATCTTTGGATGTGGTTCTCATATTTGTACCTGAATATGCAGGCACTAAGAAGAACTAGAGATTTGAGGAAAGGAGAGGTGGACCTACACGCGTTGGAAATGGAGCAAGTGTTCTTTGCACTAGCCGTAGGAGTTTATTTTCTTTCATTGCCCAAGTGGGCTAGTACTAGAACTCAATAATCATTATTTCGCTCCGCTCTTACGAAGAGCATTATTTCTATTTCTGCATTAGATGTTGATGGATTTTCTTTTCCGTTTGAGAATAAATGTTGTTCTTTTTCACGTGATGGAATCTTTTATGGTACTGGCATACTTAGCAATGGTCTTTACATATTAGATATGAATGTTGACGTACTTAATATAAATAACAAGAAAGCCAAAACAAATGACTTGAATGAATCCTACTTATGGCATTGTAGACTTGGCCATATAAATAAGAATCGCATTTCCAAACTCCATAAAGATGGAATGTTGGATCAATTCGATTACGAATCGTTTGATACATGAGAAGCTTGTTTACTTGGTAAGATGACAAAGTCACCTTTTAGTGGCAAAGGGATAAGATCTAATGAATTGCTTGAGCTCATACATACTGATGTATGTGGCCCAATGTCAATTCAAGCCAAAGGAGGATACTTCTATTTTATCACTTTCACTGATGACCATTCTCGCTATGGTTACATATACTTAATGAAGTATAAGTCTGAAGCCTTTGAAAAGTTCAAGGAATTCAGAAGTGAAGTAGAGAAACAGCTAGGTAAAGAAATCAAAACACTTCGATCCGATCAAGGTGGAGAATACTTAGATGGAGATTTTCAAGACTATTTGAAGGAGAATGGGATTCTACCTGAATGGACCCCTCCCGGGACGCCACAAATGAATGGCGTGTCTGAGAGGAGGAACCGCACCTTGTTAGACATGGTGCGATCCATGATGAGCTATGCAGTTCTCCCAAAATCGTTTTGGGGGTATGCTCTAGAAACCGCATCCTATACACTGAACCGAGTTCCATCAAAGACGGTTGACTCTAAGCCATACGAGGTATGGACTAAGAGAAAACCGAGCCTAGGTCATCTAAAACCTTGGGGTTGTCCAACTTACGTGAAGCGGATGATGCCCGACAAACTAGAGCCTAGGTCTGACAAATGTCTGTTTGTGGGTTATCCTAGGGAAACCAAAGGGTACCAATTTTACCATCCTGAGGAACGAAATGTGTTTGTTTCCAGGACTGGCCACTTTATGGAGAAAGAGTTTATCCTGAATAGGGTCAGTGGGAGTAAAATTTATCTTGAACAAATTCGAGAACCACTTACGGATAACAGTCAGTTGATGGAAGTAGAGGACTTGCCACATACAGATGTGACACCAGCTTCTACCGTGGACACACTAGCACCTCAAAGATCCACCAGAGAACGCCTTGAACCCAAAAGGTATGCTGGTGTGTATCTCATGGAAGATGAGGACCCTAGAACTTATGAGGAAGTGCTATTAAGGCATGACAAAGAGAAATGGCTGGAAGCCATGAATTCTGAAATGGAATCCATGAAAGACAACCAAGTTTGGAACTTAGTTGATCCACCTGAGGAATAGTTCCCATAGGGTGCAAATGGGTCTTTAAGAGAAAGACCGACATGGACGGTAACATGACTACCTACAAGGCTAGGTTAGTGGCAAAAGGATATAAGCAAAGACAAGGAGTTGACTATGACGAAACCTTTTAGCGGTTGCCATGTTAAAATCCATTAGAATTTTGCTCGCTATTGCAAAGATACCATGATTACGAAATCGGCGGATGGATGTGAAAACAGCTTTCCTTAACGGAACTCACATCGAGGAAGTGTATATGACACACGGCTGAGGGTTTCACAACCAATGACGCCGCCAGGATGGTGTGTAAACGCGCAAAGATCCATTTATGGGTTAAAGCAAGCTTCTCGGAGTTGGAATCTTCGCTTTGATGAGATAATCAAACAGTTTGATTTCATCAAGAACGAAAATGAGCCACTGTGTTTACAAGAAGGTTAGTGGGAGTGCCATTGTGTTCTTAGTGCTTTATGTAGATGACATATTGCTCATAGGGAATGATGTGCCTATGTTACAATCAGTCAAAGCTTGGTTATCCAAGAACTTCTCTATGAAGGACTTGGGTGATACATCCTATATTCTAGGAATAAAGATCTATAGAGATAGATCTAAAAGGTTGCTTGGTCCATGTGCAATCCACCTACATAGACAAGATCTTTGAAGAGATTCGACATGGAGCGATCAAGAAAGGATTGCTGCCCATGTCACATGGGGTCTACATCACAAAGGGAATGAGTCCTAAGACGAGAGGAGGAAAGGGCACAAATGAGTAAAGTCCCTTATGCTTCGGCAATCGGATCTATCATGTATGCCATGTTATGCACAAGACCAGGCGTCTCGTACCCTCTTAGTATGACTAGCAGTACCACCCAATGCAGTGAGGTCACTGGATTCTTTGTCAAGAATATCCTTAAGTACATGAGACGTACTAGGGATATGTTCCTGGTTTTCGGAACGATGATTTAGTATTACGAGGTTACACGGATGCCGCTTCCAAATCGACAAGGACGACTTTAAGTCGCAATCTGATTTGTTTTCACGCTTAATGGCGGAGCGATGAGTGGAAGAGTTCCAGCAAGCGAGACTACTACGGACTCTACAACGGAAGCCGAATAAATAGCAGCCTCGGAGGCGGCAAAGGCGCGCTTTGGATGAAGAAGTTCATTACTGAACTTGGTGTGGTTCCCTCCATTGAAGGTCCAGTGCCTCTGTACTATGATAATAATGGAGCGATATCTCAGTCTAATGAACCAAGGTCTTATCAGAAGTCCAAACATGTGCTACGGCGCTATCACTTGATAAGATAGATAGTAGATAGAGGAGATGTAAAGATAGAGAAAGTCCACACGGAAGATAACATAGCTGATCCGTTAACCAAGGCATTGTCTCAAGCTAAGCATGAGAAACATGTTCACTTGCACGGGCTTAGGCATATGGGTGATTGGCTTTAGGCCAAGTGGGAGATTGTTGGAAAGGTGTCCTAAACCCAATCGGGTTGGACCGGATCCGACCGGGTCGGGTCATTTACAGTCTATTTAGTTCATGTAATAACTTTATTATTATTAATAAAAGCACTTATGTTATTATATATTGTTTGTCTTCATATTATTTGTTGTATATATATAGTAACATCCCTAGTATCAATCTGTGATAGAGAAACCATGATAGTGATTATGGTTGATGAGATCTCTAATCACCATAACAAGGTTGGTACTTAAATGTCTCTAGTCTTATGTATTATCAAATGGGACATTGATAGTATAGTCAGACTAGCACGTATTGGATGTCTTCTACCTATTAGAAGGTATGGATAGATCTCGTCTATCGAAGTGTAGGAACACTTGGACTGTACGTGGACGTGTATTAGAGAATGCGTACGTTAGACTGACCCACTTACATTAAGTGTCACAGTATGTGGCGGTTGTGTAATTATCCTTCTGACCGGAGTCTTCATGGCATCACGGTGTGGATTGTCATGCTTTGACACTATTGAGATTTCTCTTAACCACGGGGCGATCATGCGGTAGTGATTGGGTTTGATACTGAAGCATACGGAGTATACATGATTGGTCATCCGGGAATCGCGTATCCTATGATTGGGATCGAATATCCGAAGTGGCCTTCTTATAAGGAATGTCTAGCTCTCGAGAATCTTTGCAAAGTGGGAGTAAATGTGTTATTCCGAGAGAGCATGATATCCAGATTATAAGATACGATCGTTAATGTATTGACACTCGAGATACGATCGTATGGATATTATTACAGCGATAGGATTGTAAGTTACACGATAATCGCTTCACATGAAAGGTAGTAGTCATTTCTTTTGACTCTTACGATAATTGGGGTCACGGTGTGTTGCTGTGACGCTATCCCGTGATCGTTAGGTATGAAGGACATTTTAGTAAATTGCACTTTGTGTCTACGGCCAACATATTCGAAGCCTATCGGGTCACACACATATGAACATCGAGTCGGATTAAAATGCGGCTATAGTTGATAACCAAATAAGGAAAGTTTATCTCTAGACTATAAAGGGTATAGTGGTAAATTAATATTTTGTATTTATTTGTTATGACTAAATAAAATACAAGATATTAATTATATACAAATTATATTAATTAAAGAATATTCCGGAAGCCAATTAATTGGCATATGGGGCGCCACAATTGAGTGTATGAGATACACTTGGATTGTGCACTTTAATTAATAAGATTGCCATAATATTAATATAAGATATTAATTGATTTTGAAAAATAGATTTATGGTAATAAGATAATTATAATCAATATAAGATATTGACAAAATAAATTACAATTAAAGAGATAAATCAATCTAGTTGATTTTCCTTATTTTATTGGGAAAAGGTTTTCTTCTCCTCCACACTACATATGGGGCGCCACTTCCTCTATATAAAGGAAGTGGGTGTCAAACTCTTTTGTACATCACAATTGCAAGAGTTCATAATTCTGTTGTAAAATAGAGAGCTATCCATAGTGAGTTTGTGAGGGAAGAAAAGGTCCGGTCTAGCAGCCGGAGTTTTTCCGATAGCAATCCAAGGAGGATTCCGGCAAGGGGTTCGTGTGGATTAGCGATAGAGGCCAGACGCGTGGACGGCTTGCGCATTGAACTACTCTCCGTTGACGGTCAAAGAGACGATCTAGTATATCATCAAGGTATAACCGTCAAACTACTTAACGTGTTTATTGCATTAAACGAAGAACGATCTAGAAAAGGAAATCAAATTTTAAATTCCGCTGCGTTAAACTAGTGATTTCCTAACATGGCCGACCTAAATCGGCACTTCGAACTTTATACCCCGTTGCCCGTACGACCATATCCTTGGACGATCGTCCCAGGTTCGCTCCCCGGATTCTATGCCCTATCACTCCGATAACTTTCCTAATCTAATGCGACTGAACTAAAACTCCCCGTTATAACCCAATAATATTAAAATATGCCATTCACCATGTAATAGTGAATGTCATATTGGGGGCAGTGTACCCATAACAATAAATACCCACAATTCAAAAATTATTCACAGAAACAAAACCAAAATAAATTCTTCATTACATTAAAAATAAATTGTACAGTACATAAGCTTCAAAAAAAAAAAAAAACATCAACCCCATAGCAGAAATAAATTAAGAGACAAAAGCAGGATTCTTTTGAGACTCAGGAGGAGCCGATCCGGACGCTGCAGCCGGTTGACGGACATACTTATCCACTATGTCCACTCCTGCTCGGAAGTCTTTGGCACGTTCGGTGTAGTCCACGTCCATCCCCTGCTTATAGTAAGCCCTCTTAGGAAGGGCATCCAGAGCAAGTGCAGGAAACTGGGCCCTCGCCTCATCCACCCCTAAGGTGTACCCATGGTTAAGAATGGGAACCAGCAACACCTTGAGAGCCTCGGCAAAATCACCTGAAGCCTTATACTCCTGCACGGCCTTGGCACACCGAGCTGCAACATTGGCCTCTAGATCGGCCACTCTTGCCATGAGGTCTCCAACCTCCTGCTCCATTTCCTTTATCTCCTCAATCAGCTCTTTCTCCTGAGCCTGGAGCTGGGCCTGCAGGGTCTTTATCTCTGCGTCCTTAGGGCGAATAGTGGCCCTAAGCTCATCCCTGGCCTTACTCAGCTCGGCAATCTTGTCCGATTGGGCAGCCAAGTCGGTTGAGGCATTGCCCAACCTCTTAAAAACTTCCTGGCCGATCGTGCCACCCTGAACAAACACAGAACGTCAGAACTATCGAAACTTAAACCACTAAAAAGAAAGAATAAACACTTACCAGCTCCACTGTTTTGCAGCCAAGGATCGCCAGCTCCTCTTCAGACATACTGCTAACCCTCTCCTGCTCAAAGGACCCCTCCTGATCGTCTTCAGGGGCCTTCGACTTGCTCTTCTTCGAGGACCGACCCTCTGGAGCAGTCGGCTTTTGGCGAGTCGGTTTCTTGGGGACCAACCTTCTTTCTGTAACCTCCCCAGAGGTGTCCGTCCTGGTCGCCTCGAGGGGCGGGACCGAGCCGGAGGCATCCGCACCCTCGGTGGCCGAATCCCCCATAGGTATCTCTCGAACCCTGGGTCGGCACGCGTCCGCCACTGCCTTTTCTTTCTCGCCCGGCCATCGGATCAAAAAAAATCAGCCACTGCAGATGTACCAATGGAAAGGTTAGTCAAACAGGAAACATAAGCATATTAGCAAAAAAAAAAAAAACAGCACAACATAAGTAAACCCTACAGATCTTCCACTCAGGCATAGTAAACTCCACATATGGCTCAGGGCCTGCATCCCCCAACCGAGCCGCCTCTATCAGTTTGTCGTACAGATTTTGCCACTCGATCGAGTATCCCGATCTCCGAATCTTCTCCACCCAGGACTCAGGCCTATCCGGGCGTTCGTCCCCCTCCAAATCCGTAGTATTCCAAACGCTCAGTTCGTCGTGACCGTCATCCCTCACATAGAAAAACCTCTCCTTCCACCTTTTGAAAGAATCCCGACCAGGAGGAAGGATAGGGATGCTGAAAGTTTTCCCCTGCCTTCTAGCAAAGTAATATCGGTAGGGATGGTCCCTTAACCCTACCCGATGATAAAAATACCTAAATTTATCTACCTTAAATATAATATTTAACAATCTACACCAAATCGCAAACCCGATAACGGCCCTAATACCATTGGGAGCTATTTGAGATATCCCTAGCCCGTAATGCCGGAGAACTGCCAAAAGGGCAGGACAGAAAGACAATCGCAACCCCGCCTCGAAATATTCCTGATGGACGGAGCAAAAACCTTCCGGCGGGTCCATAGCAGATTGATGATCCCCCGACGGCAGCTGGGGAGAAAACCTAGCCTCATCAATCCCATATTTCTCACAAATCTCCTTTACATCCTTTTGTTTCAGAATTGACCCCACATCTCTGCTATCAGCTAGGGCCATGGCGAAGAATCGATTCTAGGATCTTTCGAAAGAACAAGATTTTACCTAAAGAGACCGAATTACAAAGTCAGAATAAGAAGGAAAGAATTCTTACTTGCAGTTTCAAATTGGAGAAATAGAAGATGACGAATGGCAACCGGCAGCAAATCTTCTGATTTAATACTCAGCGTGGTAACGAAACGATTGATATGATGGGTTTATAACCCCCCTTACCTTGAAAAACAGCCTCGGTTAGTGTTAGTGGGTAGCGACGCCTCGTTTCCCGGGATAATTACAACCGTGTCATAACTAGCTTTGCCACCTGGAAATTCCTAAGTTAATCTAAAAATCTATAGGCTAAAAACTTCTGCGCCGAGCCGCCATTGTAGATCCGAGCCGACCAACTAGGGGTCGGCTGGATCTTGGGGGCTTATGATGCTGCCAAAAAGTGGGCACACCCACGTGGCACCTCTTTGGTGGCTCGACACTTGACTCAGAGGGATAAACTACTTTTGACTCCCTAGATCCGAGCCCAGGGGGCTCATCCACCCACTTGGTCACCGCTGGTTCTCGTACGACCGACCCCCACGGGGTCGGACCGTCTCGATTTCTGGCAGATCGAGTCGTGCATCGGACTCTGGCCGACTGGCTATGATCTCCGCCGATCGCATAGGTCGGGCTAAGCCTTTGGACTTGTAAAATTTCTAATTGGCAGGAGACCGGCCCTTGCTCCCGATTCCTAGGAGCCGACTCTGCCTTTCTGATTTATCTCGAGTAATAATCTTATTTATCGCCTGCATAACAATCAGACAACTATCATAGAATTTTGAATAATTAAGACTCGTACCTTTATCATTTAATGCTAATATTTGAATACTATATTTATCTCCTATAATCATGGAGATCATTCAATCATAATCTTCTTCCTTAGGGAACACGTCAATCAGTGTCAATCATCAACACGCCACCTTAAACCCTAGGGCTTAAGCCCCCCTATATAAAACTGTCCCTAAGGAACTACGGAGACTTGATTCCAATTGAACCATTGGATACGTAGGCAGCTTGATCATCATCAAGTGCAGTCTAAACTTCCCAAATCTCCCCCCTCTCTTCCATCGTTTTCTGTGTTCCTGGAGCATCCTTAAGTCATAATCAAGGAAGCGGATTTGTTTGATTACCCTGACGATTTTTTGAATCGTCATCACACAACTCAGTGATATCACATAATAAGAGTAGACTCTCTGGTAACCAAGAGAAATCCCTTAAGATAGGCAGACGGGGAGTGAAAGAACTGACGAGAATTGCAGGGATCGCTTCTACATAAGGAGGTGGGTTTGACTCAACATAGGTAGTATGAGTAGGGACTAGGGTGGTGGTCACCCTCATGCGAAACGTTGGTGTACGCCTAGTGTTGTTAACAAGCCGAGTCAAATCGAGTATCAGTTGTTCAAGCTTGTGATCGTTTAGGTCACGAGCTAGTTCGTTCGTTTAACAAATGAACAAAAAATATGTTCAAGCTTGGTTCGTTAAGATCACAAGCTTTCTCGTGAACGTTTGTTTAATAAACGAATAAAAAATTATGTTCTAGCCAGCTCATTTATAAAGAAAATTTGTTCATGCTTGTGTTCGAGTTTGGCTAACAACACGTATTTTTGCCTTCCAGCTTAAGCTCGGATCGAATTTGACTCGTTAATATATAGATGAGATGCATATGTATAGACAAAACGTAAAAGTTAACAACTACCAAATATACCAATCATAAGTGATAACATAGGTCAACATAAGACAAACTATAAGCATTGTCTTTCCTTTTACTTTAGGTTACCACTTTCATGTTGCATCATTTTTGAATCACATTTATGATTCATGGTTACTGCGCCACATTTATTATATCTCAATGTGGAGGGGTCTAAACATAACTAATTGATAGACTTGTATGCCTAATATTTTTTCTCGTGGAAGGGGCCTAACCGGATCCAGCCTTTTCTTCCCGTTCATTCTCGAGAGTAGGGTCAAGTGTTGGGAACCCTCGAAAGTTCACCATCCTTTCAAATATGCTAGAACTTAACCATGAACCACCATTTTCTATACTTTCACTTTTATTTCTTTCTTTAACATATGATTTTGTTTTGGTAAATTTTTTTATTAAGATGAAAAGGAGGGGATACGATGTCAAAGAAGAGGATGAATACCATCCCTCCCAATACATGAAAAAACCAAACAATATAAATATAAGTTTAAACATCATTAAAAACAATACAAAGCCTATCATGTCTATCATAAAACAACTCAATCAAGCTAATCAACATCTAAAAACTGCTCCACCAAAGCAAATCTACAACCAAAGCTCATAGCACCGGCAAAATGGATGGATAGTGACAATATAAAGAAACTTCATAACGAGGAGATGATACAACCTAATCTACACTCTTCATACAATGAAGAGCGCCTCCCAAAGTGAAAACCAAGCATCATTCCTCCATATAAAAAACAAAAGGAGTTCTTGCAACAAGGAAACATCCATTGCCAGAAAAATGGCAAGTTTTAACCATATAAGCAAGATCATCAGGCTACATTACAACCAGATTGCACTCATTAAAAGAAGAAGAGTGCTTCTCAGGTGTGTTAGCCTTGTTATCAGAATCTATTGCGATAAGAAAAGGGATTTGCGACTCGTAGATCTCCAAAGAATCGAACGGCTCAACCCCGTCTATCAAGGGGTTGGCATCACCATATACAACCTGTTGACCACTCGGTCGACGCATAGTCCTGCTATGTTTTGTGGCCATAGTCATGCCGATGACGAGGATAGCGTCGATGATCCTAAAACAGAAAAGAACCTTGGATTAATCGGCTCTTAGTCCTGATTAATCGTGACTAAAATTCTCTCATTTTTTTCTCGGAATAATCTTTGCGATCTTTGAAGAAGAAGATGAAGTGCGAAGAACAACGTTACAACAGCACCACACGGCAACAGAGTATGTAACAAGGGTTATTTATGTATTGAAATGGAAGGAAAATAGTTGATAGTGGTGGTGGTAAGGGATGGTGATGGTTGGTGGTAGGGGCCGATATTTAGAAAAATTAAGAAGAAGTGAAGAAATGTATGATGAAGAAGACGAAGATTGTTGAAGATGAAGAATGATGGTGGTGAATGGGTGTTTAAATAGGATAAAATGATAGGATATGGAAGGATTTAGTGGGATAGTGGGTAGAGGAGTAATGGTGGTGAGGGGATTGAGGAGGTGTGATGTGATCCGTAGCCGAATCAGATCCGAAAATGCCCTAGGACTTGACTGATGGCACCAATACAATGAGCACCGCGACCCTTAGCTAACCCGTAGCCAAAAACCTTGGTATAATGGACACCCACAAGGTTCGCTCACAACCTCGATAAGTCCCGTTTGGAATCCACCAAACAACGGTTTGGAATCCACCAAAACCAACGTGAGAAAACTCACCAAGCTTAAAAGCTTCAAATATAATATATCAAAATTTGTCTGCCAAAAAAGATTACAACTAAAGCCTTTTTATAGGCTAGAATAAAAGTCACAACCTACTCCCAAAGAAATGTGGGACAAAGTTATTTAATAGAAATAAAAATAAAAATAAAAGAAATAAATACTAATAAAATTATAAGGAAAATCTGCCATGGGAACAATGTGGGATAAATGATCTCCAAACCAAAACATCTCATCTTCGATCACATCATTCCCTCCCGGTTAGAAAGGATTCATCCTCGAATCAAAAGGACGTCGTAAAAATCAGCAACAAGTACACAACAGGACGAACTAGCAACGGACACCAATGATATGCCCGGATCAAATACAAGGCGTAAATACGGCTTCAAAGAACTAGAACCTCGAGCTGATGACGAATACCTCACCAAGGAAACCAATGCATAGGAATGTCGTGAGTGCTCAATGCAAATTATTTTCTCTGGAGCAGCAACATAATCATAGGGATTAGAAGCCGGAATAACAACACAATACTGCGCAAAAGAATCAATGAAGGTGTGCTTTGGTTTTCCATCAATGCCAACTGGGACAAGAACATCCAAAGGCAATATTATGGCTGGATTGGGTATATCAGATTGCCCAGTTTGCTCCTCAAGCGGATGATCTTCATGTACCTGCAAAGAAGACGAAATAGAACTCGAACAGGTGGTCGGTGAAGTAGGACCAACTGTCTTATCTACCTCAATTTTCCCCACCACTATTGCGATATCCTCATTCTTCTCCGCAACGTTCTCAGCCACAAATGGTGGTGTACGTGCATCATCAATATCCACTACTCTCGGCTCATTCTCAATATTCATCTCCACCACACTCTTATCTTCATTGTTTTTCACTTCAACCAAGTATTGTTCTCTCGCTGATTCACGTTTCAAACGAGCTTCCTCGCCGATTCTACGTAGTTCTTGCAATAAATCAGGACAATCATAATAGTGATGTCCACTCC
Source organism: Gentiana macrophylla (assembly GCA_026214975.1). Lineage (NCBI taxonomy): Eukaryota > Viridiplantae > Streptophyta > Magnoliopsida > Gentianales > Gentianaceae > Gentiana > Gentiana macrophylla. The sequence continues at coordinate 88,446,281 of CM047805.1, forward strand.
GTTTACAATGACCGCAAAAAACAGAAAACGGCTCTGTAGAAGTTTTCTTAACTAAATTTGTACCATCACGGATACCTCTACCACCACGATTACCTCTACTACCACATCTTTCTTTGATCATATCATGAAATTGAGTCATCATATCATCCATCATATCATCAAAACGCTGTTCTATTTTCTCCAAATTTCGATTCATCATATCATGAAAATTCCAAAAATAGACATCCATATGACTCTTCTTTGACATTACTCAAGATCTAACTCCACCAATAATTAGCACACGGCGGCAAGTATCCAGATTGTCCAAACAAGAATATTCGATAAGGAATGTTTTTTTTTTTTATTTTAATTTTTAGATGTATTAGAATCATCAGTGTGATAAAAATCACAAATAGGTGTGAAACTCACGTCCAAAAGCTGGCTACCAATCAGAAAAAGAAGAAAGGAAAAAAAAAATTCATAGAGGGGAAAGATCAGTCAAAGTCGGCGGCTATTTGTTGGGATGGCTGCAACACAGCAAAGAGTAATTGGCTGGAAATATATATGTATAATCAGGAGAAATCAAATAGGAGTATTTGTCATGGTCTAGGTTTGCGGGGAAACCTGTGATGGAAAAGAAGAAGAAGAAGAAGAAGTACGGCCGTAGGTTTACTTTTGAATTTTATTTTTCTAAATTATACGAATTAAAAAACAAAAAATAAAAAGAATTGCTGGATTTTTTTTTTTTTTTTTTGAAGTAAGGAAAAAACGCAAGAAGAGAAAATAAAAAGGGATATTTGGATACCGTCAGTGTCTGTCTCTGATACCAACTGATGTGATCCGTAGCCGAATCAGATCCGAAAATGCCCTAGGACTTGACTGATGGCACCAATACAATGAGCACCGCGACCCTTAGCTAACCCGTAGCCAAAAACCTTGGTATAATAGACACCCATAAGGTTCGCTCACAACCTCGATAAGTCCCGTTTGGAATCCACCAAAACCAACGTGAGAAAACTCACCAAGCTTAAAAGCTTCAAATATAATATATCAAAATTTGTCTGCCAAAAAAGATTACAACTAAAGCCTTTTTATAGGCTAGAATAAAAGTCACAACCTACTCCCAAAGCAATGTGGGACAAAGTTATTTAATAGAAATAAAAATAAAAATAAAAGAAATAAATACTAATAAAATTATAAGGAAAATCTGCAATGGGAACAATGTGGGATAAATGATTTCCAAACCAAAACATCTCATCTTCGATCACATCAAGGTGGAGTAATGGTGGAGTGTGGGAAAGGAGGAAATGATGGAAAGAGGGAAAAGTGGGCAGATGCGCTGACTGGTGGGTAACCGATGCAATGCGTGTCCATCACGTGTCATCGAAGGGTCTGATCTAAAATGTGACACACATAAACCGTTAAAACCTAGCTCGATAAACCGGGGAATATGCTCGATTAATCGGGGCCAACTTTTCTCCAGATTTTCTCAGTTCTTGTTCAGCATGCCTTGCATTAACTTACTGCTCAATCCTGACCTCAAATCACTAGTTCTTACTCCTACTTTTGTTATTTCCGACTCGATCCTAACATACTTCACTAGAATCCACAACGAGTAAAAAAACCTTCCCGACAGCCATCGATTTCAAGCCTAAGCATGCCGTAGGATGAAAAAAAGCTCGTCATTTCATCTGGCTACTTTTATTGACTCATTTCCTATGTAAGGGTTCAAGTGATAGTTCTGAGTTTATAGTCGCCAGCTCAACTTTCTTCAGATCCTCACTTATTCAGGGGTTGAGGCTTTAACTCGACAAACCTCCACTCTTGAGGTCTTAACCGTTCTTGAACCCCCTGAGCTCTTCTCCTGGCATGCATATCCCTTTTTGCACATGCACTAGGTCTTCCCCTGCTTTGAGATTTAACTTTAACGCATAGGGATTCCATATTTTCCAATGTCAGCTCTACTTCACTACTCCTTACAGAAGCACTAACTTCCGTGAGCGTCTTACTGTGGCCCTTTTCCACATGTTCTCTTAGCAGTACTCTCATAAACTCATGCTCACAGGTTTCTACAAAAACCTCTCGATGCTTAGGCCCCTCCTCTTCTATCTCCACAATTTTCACGTCTCCAGAACCATAGGTCATCATTCAATGTTCAGGCCTATTGTCTAGGGGCTCTAGGATCTTAACGGTTACAGCATCATTATTGGTCCTAAGAGTTAGCTCCCCATTATCAAAATCCATGATCGCCCGGCTGGTCGCTAAGAAAGGACGTCCTAATAAAATTGGGGCACTAGGATCTTCCGGTACGTCTAAGAAAGTGAAATCTATCGGGAATGTGAATCCTCCTGCCTTAATTGTGCAATTCTTTAGCAGACCGGCAGGCATATCTCTGGTACGATCGACAAAGGTAATGGACCGAGTTTGGTCTATGGTTACCTGAATCTTAACTTTTTGACAGAGGGAGAAAGGAAGAATATTGCAACTCGAACCAGAGTCGCAGAGCCCTAATCCTACAGATATACCGTTGATTGAGATCGGGAGTCGAAACGTCCCGTGGTCTTTTAGTGGTATCAGAGTCCGGATAGTCCTGAGGGTCAGAAAACATAGTATCAAGGTCCTCTTCTGGATCATCGGAATCGTAATCAGAAGATATATCTATCAACTCAATTGGAAACTCACCTGGCCGATACGTTTCGTACTCTTTTAGGCTCTCCTCGGCTTCCCGTTTAAGTGCTTCTTTTTCCTCCTCCATACGTTTCTTATCTGCTTCATACTGCTCTCTGACTTTTGATCCTGGATACATGGAAATTGGTTTGATGTTCAATAATTTACGAGGCATTGTGCTTGACTTGTCTCACCTTTTTCAACTCCTACTGAATGAATTTCCGAAGTGTCCCGATATTCTTGCGAAAGAGACAAAAGAAAACAAAGTAAATGGTTAGCAACTTCCGCCTCAGTTGGGATTAGACCCAACTGCAGCGGACCTACTAACTAAAACTAACATGGATATACACATAATCACAAAAGCTGTCAGAACTTGATTTTTTGACCCTCGGTAAATCAGGGGCAACCCACGATAAACCGGACTCAGAATTTCTTATTCTAGACGTAAAACGATGTAGGTTTATTTCAGGACGACTCAAGAATCAAAAAGAAAAATTAAAAGAAAACAACAACTTCTTAATTAAAGTTAAAAATGTTTATTCTTGAAATTGGCCATTGTCCACAGTAACGGCGCCAAAAACTTGATGTTACGCGTGTAAGTCGCTTATACTAGCTAGAGTACTAGGTCAATCGTAGTATAGCAAAGGCGAATCAAGGTCGATCCCACAGAGACAATGCAACTCAAGTATAAACGAGTCTAACGTAATTAAGAAAACAAATATGGTCGTTGACCAACAATAAACCTAAAAGAAACACGGTATTCCTTCCCCATCCCACCTATCTACTAACTTGGTCTAGTTAATCCTTATGTTTACCTCCCCACATTATTTCCTTAAATCATTCGAACGTTTTAATTCAGTATTAGCTATGGGTGCATCTCCTAACCCTATCTACTTCCACTGTAAGGACAACAGACAATCGATACGCAAGTAACCTTCTTCGTTGGTTGTATTAGCCCATACACAATAAGTTCTAGAGATGCCGGCACGAGACCGAAAACTCCTTAAGCAGATATCTGTTGAAATAGTGTCCTAAACCCAATCGGGTTGGACCGGGTCGGATCATTTCTACTATTTCTTTATGTTTATGCATATATTAAATGGCTTTTATGTTGTCATATATATGTTCTTCTAAAGAACCAATTATCATTTGTTATATGATAACGTCATTAGTATTAAACTGTGATAGAGAAACCATGATAGGAGATTATGGTTGATGAGATCTCTAATCACTTTAATAAGTTTGATACTTAAATGTCTCTAGCCGATGTAATATTAAACAGGGGCATTGATAGTATAAATGCAGACTAGCACGTATTAGATGTCTTACGTCTTTAAGGGTAGGGATAGATCTCGCTCTATCGAAGTGTAGAGACACTTGGGTATGCGTGGGCGTGTATTAGAGAATCGCGACGTTAGATCGACCCACATACACGGATAAGTGTCACACTATGTGGCGGTTGTGTAATTATCCTTAAGACCGAGTCTGCATGCAATCACGGTGTGGATTGTCATGCTTTGACACTATTGAGGTTTCCCACAGCCACGGGCGATCATGCGGTAGTGATTGGGTATGATCATCGAAGCACGCGGAGTATACATGTATGGTCATCCGGGAATCGCGTATCCTATGATTGGGATCGAATATCCGAAATGGCCTTCTTATAAGGAATGTCTTACTCTCGTGAATCTTTGCAAAGTGGGAGTAAACGAGTTACTTGAGAGAGCATGATATCCGGTTATAAGATACGATCGTTGATGTTTTGACACTCGACTAACGATCGTATGGATATTATTACAATGATAGGATTGTAAGTTACACGATAAGCTGTTTTTCACATGAAAGGTAGTAGTCATTGCATTTGACTCTTCCGATGATTGGGGTCACGGTGTGTTGCTGCAGGCGCTATCCGTGATCGCTTTGTCATGAAGGGCATTTTCGTAATTTGCACTTTGTGTCTACGGCCAACGTATTCGAAGTCTATCGGGTCACACACATGTGAACATCTAGTCGGATTAAAATGTGGTTATAGATGATAGTCAAATAAGGAAAGCTTATCTCGAGACTATAAGGTTTATAGTTGTAAATTAATATGGTGGTATTTATTTATTATGAATAAATTAAATACAAGATATTAATTATGTTGATTAATTAAATACACATATGATGTGTGTGTCGAAATTAATTTAATTGTGTAAATTGATACACATGGATTTTGCAAATTAATTAATCATAGTGTTATATTAATTAAATGAATATATATATATATATATATATATATATATATATATATATATATATATATATATATATATATATATATATATTTAATCAACACGTGATGGCAAATAATGTGACCAACACGTGAATTGGCAATTATTATGGCGCAATTTCTTTTTGTGTATAGGATACATTTGGATTATGCAATTTAATTAATAAGATTACCATAATATTAATATTTATAAATATATACAAACATGCGTGGGTTTGCACATATGATGTGCATGTGCACACTTGTTTCCAAAATATATATTTGTATAGATTTATGTTTGTAATATATATAAGTGATATATATACACATGTGTAAATTGATTTATGGTAATAAGATAAATATAGTCAATATAAGATATTGACAATATCCTAGATTTATTTAATATAAGATATTATAATAAATGAGATAAATCAATCAATTATATTTTCCTTATTTTATTGGGAAAATGTTTTCTTCTCCTTCACTCTACTAAAAATCGCCACTTTCATTAAAAATAGAAGGTGGGTGTCAAGCTCTTTTGTACAACATAATTCCAAGAGCTAATAGTTCTTGTGTAAAATAGAGAGCATCCTATAGAGAGTTGGAGAGAGGGGAAAAAGGCCGGTCTAGCAACCGGAGTTTTCCAATAGCTATCCATGATAGGATTCCGGTGGGCTGTTCGTGTGGACTAGCAGTAGAGGCCGAACACTTGGGCGGCTCTATGCAGAACTACTCTCCTTAGACGGTCAAAGCGTCGATCTTTTAGAGCAACCAAGGTAACCACCGTCTACTACTTATTTGTTTATTGCTTAAACGAAGTCGATCTTGGGTAAAAGGAAATCAAAATTTTGAATTACGCTGCGTTTCCGCGTAGATTTCCTAACAGTGGTATCAGAGCGAGTTTCGAGCTTAAGCAATAAGCATGTTAATCTGTGTAGTTAAATTTTATCTTTTAAATCACGTAATTAAAAGATGAACGATTTTTGATTCGCAAAAGTGATACATGAAAAGAAAATAAAGGAGATCGGGTGGTGCTCGGCCGACTGACGGCGGCACCACCACCGGTGGCGGCAGCAGCAGGGCAACCTGCTGCCGGCAGTCGGTTGACCGGTCAATGCTGGCGGATCTCTAAATTTTTGTTTTGTGTATTTTGTGATTCAATATGGTTCATAGTTGTGATTGATATCTCTTTGTTTAGTTGTGTCATGTGGCTAACCTGTTGGAAAGGTGTCCTAAACCCAATCGGGTTGGACCGGATCCGACCGGGTCGGGTCATTTACAGTCTATTTAGTTCATGTAATAACTTTATTATGATTAATAAAAGCACTTATGTTATTATATATTGTTATCTTCATGTTATTTGTTATACATATATAGTAACGTCCCTAGTATCAATCTGTGATAGAGAAACCATGATAGTGATTATGGTTGATGAGATCTCTAATCATTATAACAAGATTGGTACTTAAATGTCTCTAGTCTTATATATTGTCAAATGGGACATTGATAGTATAATCAGACTAGCACGTATTGGATGTCTTCTATCTTTTATAAGGTAGGGATAGATCTTGTCTATCGAAGTGTAGGGACACTTGGACTGTACGTGGACGTGTATTAGAGAATGCATACGTTAGACTGACCCACTTACATTAAGTGTCACACTATGTGGCGGTTGTGTAATTATCCTTTTGACCGGAGTCTGCATGGCATCACGGTGTGGATTGTCATGTTTTGACACTATTGAGATTTCTCCTAACCACAGGGCGATCATGCGGTAGTGATTGGGTATGATATTGAAGCATGCGGAGTATACATGATTGGTCTTCTGGGAATCGCGTATCCTATGATTGGGATCGAATATCCGAAATGGCCTTCTTATAATGAATGTCTAGCTCTCAAGAATCTTTGCAAAGTGGGAGTAAATGTGTTATTCCCAGAGAGCATGATATCCAGATTATAAGATACGATCATCAATGTATTGACACTCGAGATACGATCGTATGGATGTTATTCTGGCGATAGGATTGTAAGTTACACTGCGTAAGCGCTTCACATGAAAGGTAGTAGTCATTGCTTTTGACTCTTCCGATAATTGGGGGTCACGGTGTGTTGCTAGACGCTATCCCGTGATCGTTAGGTATGAATGGCATTTTAGTAAATTGCACTTTGTGTCTACGGCCAACATATTCGGAAGCCTATCGGGTCACACACATATGAACATCGAGTCGGATTAAAATGCGGTTATAGTAGATAACCAAATAAGGAAAGTTTATCTCTAGACTATAAAGGTTATAGTGGTAAATTAATATGGTGGTATTTATTTATTAGGAATAAATAAAATACAAGATATTAATTATATACAAATTATATTAATTAAAGAATATTCCCGAAGCCAATTAATTGGGATATGGGGCGCCACATTTAAGTGTATGAGATACACTTGGATTGTGCACTTTAATTAATAAGATTGCCATAACATTAATAAAAGATATTAATTGATTTTGGAAAATTAGATTTATGGTAATAAGATAATTATAATCAATATATGATATTGGCAAAATAAATTATAATTAAAGTGATAAATCAACCTAGTTGATTTTCCTTATTTTATTGAGAAAATGTTTTCTTCTCCTCCACACATCTTTGGGGCGCCACTTTGCCTATATAAAGGAAGTGGGTGTCAAGCTCTTTGGTACAACACAATTGCAAGAGCTCATAGTTCTTGTGTAAAATATAGAGCAATCCATATTGAGTTTGTCAGGGAAGAAAAGGGCCGGTCTAGCAACAGGAGTTTTTCCGATAGCGATCCAAGGAGGATTCCGGCAAGGGGTTCGTGTGGATTAGCGATAGAGGCCGGACGTGTGGACTGCTTGTGCATTGAACTACTCTCCGTTGGCGGTCAAAGCGACGATCTTATAGATCATCTGAGGTATAACCGTCAAACTACTTAACGTGTTTATTGCATTAAACGAAAGTGGCCAGACCTAGACTAAAATAATTTGGAAAGTGGCCAGGCCTAGACTAAAATAATTTGGCCTTTCCAAATATTTGATTTGGAATAGGCCTATGCCCTTTTCAAATATTTGATTTGTAAAGGCTGGCTGTGCCCACTTCAAAATTTTGAGTGGCCAGGCCTAAGCCAAATTTGTTTTTGGAAAGGAAACAAATAGGAGACTTTATAATTTTAATTTATTTTGAAAAGTTCAAATTAAATTGAAATTAAAATCGATTAAAAATTAAATGTTAATTTTAAATTTCGATGATGTCATATAATTAATTAAATGTTATTTAATTATTAGATGTGATAAAATAAAGACGCATGAGTAGTTAAAATTAGAATTTAATCTTTTTTGTATGGATTAGATGTAGATATAATGTGATTATATGGACCCCGATTGATCATGGACTCGACCAATAGGATAGATGTGAATGTTTTCTTTATGTTGGTTTTTTGAATATTGTCCTAGGCCGTTATGAAGAACGTGACCTGGTTTACTTTTTGCATTTATCCCATTCCCGTTAGCTCCCCCCCGTGTGCGGCGGGTGTAATTATTTATTACGTAACAAGAATGGAGCAAGAAGTTGAAGACCAAGAAGAGATAAAGAACCCATTGGCGTACAGCAATAAAGATTCTATTGGCGGTTGCAGATACCCTTAGTTTGTGACCCGCGGTATTGTTAGTTTGTATTCGAAACCGCACCTAGGAAAAGTCCATGATCATACCGGTTATTTTGTGCGCGGAATGTTGTGTATGTTTTACTTTATATGATATATTAGTAATATGCACATAGTAGATGAGACCATAATAAAACCAAATTAATTTAAAATTATTCCCACGTCAAAAATCAAGTCGGAATTGCCTCCCCATATTATAACGATGGTGAAGAGCCCTTGTTCGGACCCAACTCACCAGCCAAAGTGGGGGTTGACCTACCTCGGGTATATCGTCGTTATCGAGATATGATCGAAAGAAATCTCATGAATATTGGGGTTAAGACTCGACTAAGAATTCTCTCGGACACCAGCCAAAGCGGGGTCGTTTGGATTTTAGAGGCAAGAGTTTGACTAATTTCATAAGATGAAATATTGTCAAAGAGTTGACTGGTCAAACAACAAGAGTCGTATAAGATACGATCGACAAATCGTCGTCCACTGCTTAATTATTTTCGCCCATCGACCAAAGTTGGGGTCGGGGTAGTTCGATGGGATCTTGCCCACTAAAGGAATTATTTTCTTGAAAGCCAATAGGGAATAGTTGGCTAGTGGGAGTAAAAACCTTATAAAATTATTAAGTGCAAATTTAGGGTTTTTATACATGAGCTTTTACTTATTCTATCTTTATTTATTGTTGTAGAAAATGTCAAACAAATTGAACCTTCGTTTTATCATCGAAAACAAGCTTGACGAGACAAATTTTCTCGATTGGGAAAAAACCTCAAAATCGTTTTGAGGCACGAGAAGATTGGCTATGTCTTGGGCGAGGCCCTACCGGAAAAACCACGAGAGGTTCGGCCGCAGATGTTGTCGAGAAGTACAACAAGCACCGTTAAAGCGACAAGATCGATGCTACATGTATCATGCTTGCTTCTATGACACACTGAATCGCAAAAACAACATGAGTCTATGGGCGCCTACTCTATCATGGTCCACTGAAGGAACTTTATGCTTCTCGGTCTACGCCTGACCGAGAGTGCGAGGTCTCGAAGGCCCTATTTAGTTGTAAGATGGCATCCGGGACTGCTTTGTGGGGTCACACGTGCTTAAAATGATCGGGTACATAGAGAGGCTTGGGAAGGCTGTGCCACAAGATGGAGCGAGTTGAGTATTGACTTGATTCTCGCAATCTACTGCACGATTCATTCTCGCAGATTCGTGATGAACTATCACATGAACAAGATAGATTGCTCCCTTACAGAGTTATTAAACATGTTGAAGACTGTTGAGGGCACCGTAGGGAAGGGAAAGCAAGTGTTGCTGTTCACTTCGAGCAAGGGCAAGGCAAAAGCCCAAAAGAAGTCCAAGAAGGCGAAGACTGCACCTAAGCCAATGCCTAAGATAGCGAAAGACAAATCCAAGGATGCTTGCTTCCATTGCGGTGAGACCGGACATTGGAGGAGAAACTGCAAAGGCTTCTTGAGTACCAAGAAGAAGCATTCTGATGCTTCGACTTCAAGTATATTTATGATTGAAATCAATATTGCTTCTTTTAAGTCTAACCACTAGGTATTAGATCTCATCGGTTGTGGTTCTCATATTTGTACTGAATATGCAGGGACTAAGAAGAACTAGAGAGGAGGAGAGGTGGACCTATCGTTGGAAATGGAGCAAGTGTTCTTTGCCGGGCCGTAGGAGTTTATTTTCTTTTATTGCCCAAAGGGGCTAGTACTAGAACTCAATAAGCATTATTTTGTTCCTGCTCTTACGAAGAGCATTATTTCTATTTGCATTAGATGTTGATGGATTTTCTTTTACGTTTGAGAATAAATGTTGTTCTTTTTCACGTGATGGAATCTTTTATGGTACTGGCATACTAAGCAATGGTCTCTACATATTAGATATGAATGTTGACGTACTTAATATAAATAACAAGAAAGCCAAAACAAATGACTTGAATGAATCCTACTTATGGCATTGTAGACTTGGCCATATAAATAAGAACCGCATTTCCAAACTCCATAAAGATGGAATGTTGGATCAATTCGATTACGAATCGTTTGATACATGCGAAGCTTGTTTACTTGGCAAGTGACAAAGTCACCTTTTAGTGGCAAAGGGATAAGATCCAATGAATTTCTTGAGCTCAAACACACTGATGTCTGTGGCCCAATGTCAATTCAAGCCAAAGGAGGATACTCTTATTTTATCACCTTCACTGATGACCATTCTCGCTATGGTTCTATATACTTAATGAAGTATAAGTCTGAAGCCCTTGAAAAGTTCAAGGAGTTCAGAAGTGAAGTGGAGAAGCAACTAGGTAAAGAAATCAAAACACTTCAATCCGATCGAGGAGGAGAATACCTAGATGGAGAGTTTCAAGATTATTTGAAGGAGAATGGGATTCTACCTGAATGGACCCCTCCCAGGACGCCACAAATGAATGGTGTGTCTGAGAGGAGGAACCGTACCTTGTTAGGCATGGTGCGATCCATGATGAGCTATGCGCCTCTCCCAAAATGCGTTTTGGGGTATCTTTGAAAACCGCATCCTATACACTCGAACCGAGTTCCATCAAAGACGGTTGACACTACTCCATATGAGGTATGGACTAAGAGAAAACCAAGCCTAGGTCATCTAAAACCTTAGGGTTGTCCGACTTACGTGAAGCGGATGATGCCTGACAAATTAGAGCCCAGGTCTGACAAATGTCTATTTGTGGGATATCCTAGGGAAACCAAAGGGTACCAATTTTACCATCCTGAGGAACAAAAGGTGTTTGTTGCCAGGACTAGCCACTTTCTGGAGAAAGAGTTTATCCTAGATAGGGTCAGTGGGAGTAAAATTGATCTTGAATAAATTCGAGAACCACTTACGGATAACGATCGCTTGATGGAAGTAGAGGACTTGCCACATACTGAGATGTGACACCACTCCTCTACTCGACACACACACTAGCACCTCAAAGATCCACCAGAGAACGCCTTGAACCCAAAAGGTATGCTGGTGTGTATCTCATGGAAGATGAGGACCCTAGAACTTATGAGGAAGTGCTATTAAGGCATGACAAAGAGAAATGGTTGGAAGCCATGAATTCTGAAATGGAATCCATGAAAGACAACCAAGTTTGGAACTTAGTTGATCCGCCTGAGGGAATAGTTCACATAGGGTGCAAATGGGTCTTTAAGAGAAAGACCGACATGGACGGTAACGTGACTACCTACAAGGCTAGGTTAGTGGCAAAAGGTTATAAGCAAAGACAAGGAGTTGACTATGACGAAACCTTTTACTTTGTTGCCATGTTAAAATCCATTAGAATTTTGCTCGCTATTGCAGCATACCATGATTACGAAATCTGGCAGATGGATGTGAAAACAGCTTTCCTTAACGGGAATCTATCTGAGGAAGTGTACATGACACAGCATGAGGGTTTCACAACCAATGACGCCAGGATGGTGTGTAAACTGCAAAGATCCATTTATGGGTTAAAGCAAGATTCTCGGAGTTGGAATCTTCGCTTTGATGAGATAATCAAACAGTTTGATTTCATCAAGAATGAAGATGAGCCCTGTGTTTACAAGAAGGTTAGTGGGAGTGCCATTGTGCTCTTAGTCCTTTATGTAGATGACATATTGCTCATAGGGAATGATGTGCCTATGTTACAATCAGTCAAAGCTTGGTTATCCAAGAAATTCTCAATGAAGGACTTGGGTGATGCAAATTATATTCTAGGAATAAAGATCTATAGAGATAGATCTAAAAGGTTGCTTGTCCATCGCATGATCCACTATATAGACAAGATCTTTGAAGATTCAGGCATGGAGCGATCCAAGAAAGGATTGCTGCCCATATTGCATGGGTCTACCTGTAGAAGGAATGAGTCCTAAGACAGAGAGGAGGAAGGGCACAAATGAGTAAAGTCCCTTATGCTTCGGCAATCGGGTCTATCATGTATGCCATGTTATGCACAAGACCGGACGTCTCGTACCCTCTTAGTATGACTAGAAGGTACCAGTCCAATCCAGGTGAGGGTCACTGGATTGCTGTCAAGAATATCCTTAAGTATATGAGATGTACTAGGGATATGTTCCTGGTTTTCAGGAACGATGATTTAGTATTACGAGGTTACACAGATGCCAGTTTCCAAACTGACAAGGATGACTTTAAGTCACAATCTGGATTTGTTTTCACGCTTAACGGTGGAGCAGTGAGCTGGTAGAGTTCCAAGCAGGAGACTATTGCAGACTCTACAATGGAAGCCGAATACATAGCAGCCTCGGAGGCGGCAAATGAAGCAGTTTGGATGAAGAAATTCATTAGTGAACTTGGTGTGGTTCCCTCCATTGAAGGTCCAAAGCCTGCATCTTCGTGATAATAATGGAGCGATTTCTCAGTCAAAGGAACCAAGGTTTCATCAGAAGTCCAAACATGTGCTACGGCGCTATCACTTGATTAGAGAGATAGTAGATAGATGAGATGTAAAGATTGAGAAAGTCCACACGGATGATAACATATCTGATCCGTTAACCAAGGCATTGTCTCAAGCAAAGCACGAGAAACATGTTCACTTGCACAGGCTTAGGCATATGGGTGATTGGCTTTAGGCCAAGTGGGAGATTGTTGGAATGGTGTCCTAAACCCAATCGGGTTGGACCGGATCCGACCGGGTCGGGACATTTACAGTCTATTTAGTTCATGAAATAACTTTATTATGATTAATAAAAGCACTTATGTTATTATATATTGTTTATCTTCATGTTATTTGTTATACATATATAGTAACATCCCTAGTATCAATATGTGATAGAGAAACCATGATAGTGATTATGGTTGATGAGATCTCTAATCATTATAACAAGATTGGTACTTAAATGTCTCTAGTCTTATATATTGTCAAATGGGACATTGATAGTATAATCATACTAGTACGTATTGGATGTCTTCTATCTTTTAGAAGGTAGGGATAGATCTCGTCAATCGAAGTGTAGGGACACTTGGGTATGCGTGGGCGTGTATTAGAGAATGCGTGACGTTAGGTGACCCACTTACATTAAGTGTCACACTATGTGGCGGTTGTGTAATTATCCTTTTGGCCGGAGTCTTCATGGCATCACGGTGTGGATTGTCATGCTTTGACACTATTGAGATTTCTCCTAACCACGAGGCGATCATGCGGTAGTGATTGGGTATGATATTGAAGCATGCGGAGTATACATGATTGGTCGTCTGGGAATCGCGTATCCTATGATTGGGATCGAATATCCGAAATGGCCTTCTTATAAGGAATGTCTAGCTCTCGAGAATCTTTGCAAAGTGGGAGTAAATGTGTTATTCCGAGAGAGCATGATATCCAGATTATAAGATACGATCGTCAATGTATTGACACTCGAGATACGATCGTATGGATGTTATTACATCGATAGGATTGTAAGTTACACGGTAACAGCTTCACATGAAAGGTAGTAGTCATTGCTTTTGACTATTCCGATAATTGGGGGTCACGGTGTGTTGCTAGACGCTATCCCGTGTTCGTTAGGTATGAAGGGCATTTTAGTAAATTGCACTTTGTGTCTACGGCCAACATATTCGGAAGCCTATCGGGTCACACACATATGAACATCGAGTCGGATTAAAATGCGGTTATAGTAGATAACCAAATAAGGAAAGTTTATCTCTAGACTATAAAGGTTATAGTGGTTAATTAATATGGTGGTATTCATTTATTATAAATAAATAAAATACAAGATATTAAATATATACAAATTATATTAATTAAAGAATATTCCGGAAGCCAATTAATTGGCATATGGGGCGTCACATTTAAGTGTATGAGATACACTTGGATTGTGCACTTTAATTAATAAGATTGCCATAATTATTCATATAAGATATTAATTGATTTTGGAAAAATAGATTTATGGTAATAAGATAATTATAATCTGTATATGATATTGGCAAAATAAATTATAATTAAAGAGATAAATCAACCTAGTTGATTTTTCTTATTTTTTTGGGAAAATATTTTCTTCTCCTCCACACATCTTTGGGGCGCCACTTTGCCTATATAAAGGAAGTGGGTGTCAAGCTCTTTGGTACAACACAATTGCAAGAGCTCATAGTTCTTGTGTAAAATAGAGAGCAATCCATAGTGAGTTTGTGAGGGAAGAAAAGGGCCGGTCTAGCAACCGGAGTTTTTCCGATAGCAATCCAAGGAGGATTCCGGCAAGGGGTTCGTGTGGATTAGCGATAGAGGCCGGACGCGTGGACGGCTTGCGCATTGAACTACTCTCCGTTGGCGGTCAAAGCGACGATCTTATAGATCATCTGAGGTATAACCGTCAAACTACTTAACGTGTTTATTGCATTAAACGAAGAACGATCTAGAAAAGGAAATCAAATTTTAAATTCCGCTGCGTTAAACTAGTGATTTCCTAACATAACCAATGGTTCAAATAGTTTGGGCTATTGGGATGCCAAATGGCATTAAAATAATAATGGTCTTTCCAAATTTTGTTTGGAATAGGCCTAGGCCCTTTCCAAATATTTGATTTGGGAAAAGGCCTAGGCCTAGGCCACTTCCGAAATTTCGATTTTGGAAAGTGGTCAGGCCTAAACCAAAATTATTTGACATCCAAATATTTGATTTGGAATATGCCTAGGCCCTTTTCAAATATTTGATTTGTAAAAGGCCTAGGCCTAGGCCAATTTCAAAATTTTGATTTTGGAAAGTGGCCAGGCCTAAACGAAATTTGGTTTAGGAAGATGCCTTTTGGTTTAGGAAACCAAAGGCATCCCTTTTGATTATGAATCAAAAGGAAAGAAACAAAAGAGATATAATTTTAATTTTGATTTATTTTTGGAATAATTCTAATTTATTAAAATTAAAATTAAAATCGTTTAAAATTAATCGTTAATTTTATTTCGATCAAAATCATTTAATTAATTAAATGTTAATTAGTTAATTGATTGGATAAAATTATTTAATAGATTAAATGTTAATTGATTAATTAAGACGCAAGTAGTTAAAATTTTAATTTTATCTTTTTCATAAGATGTTATTGTATGGATTAGATATAGTAGATATAATATGATTATATGGACCCTGATTGATCATGGACTCGACCGATAGGATAGATGTGAATGATTTAATTTTTTTGTTGGTTTTAAAATTGTCCTAGGCCGTTATGATGAACGTGACCTAGTTTATTTTCTGCATTTATCCCATTCCCGTTAGCTCCCCCCGTGTGCAGCGGGTGTATTTATTTTATTAGATAGATTTAAATGTAACAAGAATGGAGCAGAAGATTGAGACCAAAGAAAGAAGAATAAAGATCCTATTGGAGATGGCGCATTAAAGATCCTATTGGCGGTCGCAGCTACCCTTAGATTGTGTCCCGCGGTTTCGTCAGTTTGTATTAGAAACTGCACCTTGGAAAAGTCCATGATCATACCAGTTACTTTACGCATTTATTTATTTTGTGCTTGTATTTATTTTATATGATACGATCGATACATGACTAGGCACGATCTAGATAAATGTGTAGGATATATATCTATAGAGATAGATATAATTGATGAGACCGAAACTAAAATTAATTAAGTGAATTAATTTACGAAAATACTTCCACAATAAAAATCAAGTCGAAATATTGTCTCCCAATATTATAAAGACGGTGAAGAGCCTGTGTTCGGATCCAACTGATCAACCACCGCCGGGAGTTGACCTACCTCGGGTATATCGTCGTTATTGAGATATGATCGTATGAGATCTCGTGAATATTGGATTATGACTTGACTAGAGTCTTTCGGTGATTGGCCACCGTCAGGGCCGTCTGACTTTAGAGACAAGGGGTTGACTAACACATAGTGATGTGTATCGCCAAAGAGTTGACTAGTCACCACTGAGAATCACATAGATGTGAATGGTAAAGGTGTTACCTACCTTTCGAAATTATCTTGGTTGATCGACCACCGCCGGGAATCGAGGTAACTAGATTGGATCTCAGCCACTAAAGAACTTTGGAAAATTCTTGAAAGTCAATTGGAAGTAGTTGACTAGTGGGAGCGAAATCATAAACCAAAAGACCATTTTTGATTTTGCGTGTATAAACAACAACACTCTTTTATTTTCATTTTTATGTTGTAGTTTTAGCAAACTTTATATTTATGTTTTTCGCGATTAGTAAAAACCAAATTATGACTGTTACCTTTTGAGAAACGTTCTCAAATATGGTTAAGTAATTTTAATCCTTTTAAAATAAGCAATGACACGAGCAATCTCGTTATAGTAGTTAGAGACAAGGAGACTACATATTTAATGCAGTGCTCCAAGACTTTAATTATTAATGAAAAATGGAAGCTCATGGCATTGGATACGATCCAATATGACCATTCAGTCATATGATGACAATTAATTCAAACGTTGGATAAGAATGACCACTCTAATTTTGGAAAAGGGTTGTTTTCAAATTATAAGATTTAAGTATCGACTTAATTCTACCATTGCTTAAAGGTTGATTAAATATTTAATGTTTTAAATACGATTTAAAAGGTTAAATAAACTATTTAATAAACTTTAGATTTTCTTTATGAAAGGAAATTAAAGACATAGCTTTTGTGATCTTTCTTAAGTCTTATGAAGACTACACTAAGAAATGTTTACAAGTGCTTGAAGGATTAAAAAGGAAGATAGGGCGTGTGCTTAAATAGAGAACTTATTGAAGTCTCTATTGTATGCAAGTGAGTTGAGATAGATCTATCTAAGTTCAGTCGACTCTAAGATATATGATGACTTGCGAGTGAGATTAAATTAGAAAGATTAAATACAGATATGGAAGGTGAAGCAAACGTTGTAACACTTACCACATTCTGGATCTAGTAAACTGATAATGGAACTAAATAAATGTTATTATGTTCCGGTTCTTATGAAGAACATGCTTTCAGTTACTTGTTAGGATTTAGTAGACATATTCAATTGTAAAGAATGAATGTTATTCCGATAAAGTTGAAAGGTCACTGAATCTAACATACTAGATTGACACTATATAGTTGATATATGCGATGAGATCTCAACTAAATATTTGTATGGTTGTTACCCTTGATATTGTAGTTGTTCTAGATGTTGACTCTTTAGAAGAGAAACGTATAATCAAATGTCATTCAGATGACGTCTGAACCATGTGATTATGAGTCATGTGGGTGATACGTATCTTATCTAAAGATGACTAAAATACCCTTTTATGAAAAGGTTATAAATTCTAGAAAAATTGTCTAAAGCCTAAACATACCGATGTTTGTTGGCTTATGACAATTAATGCCACAAATAATTGTTTGTTAATCTCTACGACTATTTTTAGAAATAGTCAAGTGTACTCATTGAAGTGCATAATTCGGAAATCCCGAAAAATTCGAGCTAGTATGAATATGAGATTGATGAGCTACTTATGAATTAATCTTCAATTGGATTGAAGTAATTAATACTTGAAGGGTGTTTCAGAAGTCGTCTGAAAAAGGAATAAGATTCTCCCTTGAAGGATACCATCTTTGGGATACGCAATTAGATTGTGTTCCCAAAATAGAAACAACACTTTATATGATAAAGGTGTGACGCAAGCCATCGAAGTATCCTCTTACCCGTTCGGGATAGTGCCATTTATACTTAACCGAGTTCCAAAGAATAAAGGTTGAATAAATTCCATATTAGATATGGAAGGGGATAATGTTGAATCTATCTTAACCGATGATTTGAAGTTGTCATAGGCAAAGTCAGAAAGGCTTGGAGCCTAGTACGACATATGCAACTTTGTGGAATGTCATAGCTAGCACGCTGGATATTATTTACTTGTCCGCGGAGCAAAATGTTTGTCTCCAAACATGCTGTCTTCTAAAGGAAGTCTTTCTTCCAAAAGAAACAGTGGGAGTGAATCAGATCTCAAAAGAGTTTGAGAACCATAAAGATATATTCAACCATTGGAGCATGAGCAGACGCCGCATAGCGATGAGGTGTAGAACACTTCTCAATGCACACAAAACTTCTGTAAGTCTGTGGATAACCTCAGGCCTGAAAAGGCTGTTGGTATGTTCATCTTGAAGAATGAATATCTCACGACTCATGAAGGAATGTTTGAAAGGCAAGATTGAGAGATATGGCCAGGAGCCATAATATCTGAATTACATTCCATCAGTGACAACTAGGTTATGAACCTAGTCTGTCTTACCTAAAGGGAATGTCCCTGTAAGGCTGAGCCCAGTTCTATTCAGACTATGCTTGTTGTAACCATTATCATGACTATATGATAGTGTTGAAGACGTTGGGCAAACAAATCGATGTTCATAGACGATAACATGATATGTGAGCCCACGAGATCCATTTATGGACTCAAACAAGTTTCTCTAGACGATTTCTTTGTTTGATAATCAAAGAAGTTTGATTTAGTCAAAAGAAGGATATGCCCAAGTGCAAGATGGATAGTGGGAGTGTGTTACGATTTTTGAGTAAGGTATTAGATATCTCTCTTAAGAATCATCACCCCATGTCACAGTCAATTAATGTTTGGTAGTTCAAGGTCTTTACGAAAGCACTTGAATTAGCAGTTCTTATTTTAGAAATAAGAATCTATAGTGATAGATTTAACTGCTGTTAGATTATAGTTTACCTATATAGATGTGATGCTAAAAGAGTTCAGCATAGATCACGACGGGGATACTGCTAGCCAGTGTTCTCTAGATCTATCTATGTTAGGACGTTCGTCCTAAAGATAAGGTGAAAGATGATGCTTATGGAAGGTTTCCTTTGCTACGGAAATTGGAACCATCATAAAGGTAATGCCGGATGCTCATAGTCCATGAAGAGTCATGAGATTGTATGAAAGTAAATCTGGTGGATATCGAGAATATCCTTAAACAATTTAAGGAATGTTTCCTAGTTTTTTGAAACTTGGAAGCGAATAAATATAGTTATACAGACATGTATCCTGAGTCTTATGAAGGCGAGTGGGAGCTATAGTCTGGGTTTGCAATCACTTTGATTAAGTGATACAATGAGATGGAAATGTTCTTAGCTATGGGTCACTGTAGATTCTACAACCAGGCCAAAACACAGTAGTGCCTTAGAGGCACAGCGGGAGCAGTACATGGATCTAGAAGGTTCATTTCTGAACCTTGTGCGGTTTTTCCACCTTTTCTATATAGCTGATATAGTATGTGGATTCATTGCTTGAAGCAAGGACCAGGGTCTCGTCAGAGATTCATGTGTGTGTTGAGGCGGTTCCTTTGACTTGATCATATGGAACATGATATGAAGATAGTCTGAGTCCCCACGGATAGCGATCCGTTTATGGCTAGGGCTGGTTGCGAGTATTGCATGAGATTCTTGTGTTTCAACTTGGTCTTGTGTGTGCGAGTGATTGGTTTTAGGACAAGTAGGAGATTGTTGAAATAGTGTCCTAAACCCAATCGGGTTGGACCGGATCCAACCGGGTCGGATCATTTCAACTATTTCTTTATGTTTATGCATATATTAAATGGCTTTTATGTTGTCATATATCTGTTCTTCTAAAGAACCAATTATGAATTTTTATATGATAACGTCCTTAGTATTAAACTGTGATAGAGAAACCATGATAGGAGATTATGGTTGATGAGATCTCTAATCACTTTAATAATTTTGATACTTAAATGTCTCTAGGCTGATGTACTATTAAACAGGGCATTGATAGTATAAACAGACTAGCACGTATTAGATGTCTTCTGTCTTTAAAGGAAGGGATAGATCTCTTCTATCGAAGTGTAAAGACACTTGGACTGTACGTGGACGTGTATTAGAGAATGCGTACGTTAGACTGATCACCCACTTACACGGATAAGTGTCACACTATGTGGCGGTTGTGTAATTATCCTTAAGACCGGAGTCTTCATGGCATCACGGTGTGGACTGTCATGCTTTGACACTATTGAGGTTTCCCCTAGCCACGGGGTGATCATGCGGTAGTGATTGTGTATGATACTGAAGCATGCGGAGTATACATGTATGGTCGTCCGGGAATCGCGTATCCTATGATTGGGATCGAATATCCGAAATGGCCTTCTTATAAGGAATGTCTTACTCTCGTGAATCTTTGCAAAGTGGGAGTAAACGAGTTACTTCGAGAGAGCATGACATCCAGATTATAAGATACGGTCGTTGATTTTTTGACACTCGACTAACGACTGTATGGATATTATTACAGCGATAGGATTGTAAGTTACACGGTAACTGTTTCACATGAAAGGTAGTAGTCATTGCATTTGACTCTTCCGATGATTGGGGGTCACGGTGTGTTGCTAGACGTTATCCCGTGATCATTAGTCATGAAGGGCATTTTCGTAATTTGCACTTTGTGTCTACGGCCAACATATTCGGAATCCTATCGGGTCACACACATGTGAACATCTAGTCGGATTAAAATGTGGTTATAGATGATAGCCAAATAAGGAAAGCTTATCTCGAGACTATAAGGGTTATAGTAGTAAATTAATATGGTGGTATTTATTTATTATGAATAAATTAAATACAAGATATTAATTATGTTGATTAATTAAATACACATATGATGTGTGTGTCGAAATTAATTTAATTGTGTATATTGATACACATGGATTTTGCAAATTAATTAATCATAGCATTATATATATATCATACCTTTGAGGTATCTTATATATTGGTAAATCGTCGTCCTATATTGTCTTGTAGCGTTTGCTTGTTATTTTTTTTTTTTTGTTTTTTTAAGTTCCTTTATATATTATTTTAGGCGTGCCTTTTATTTACAGATATATCATCTTAAATTTGTTTGCGTAAATAGGGTATTTTCTCGGACTTACGCTACCATTCCCACTACCGTCCATCTTCTCCTATGGTCGCTCTCTGCCGAATTTCTTAGCTCCACTGGCCACCGCCATGTCTGTGTATATAAGTTTTCCACCACCGTCTTCTTCAACATTTGGATACTTTATTTCCGTTTCTGGGGTCTCATTTCTGGCAGGCGACCCTTCACTTTATTGTCTTGCAATTCTTGATATTGTTCGTTATTGCTTCGGAATCGTTCTAGCTGTTGATTGCCTCTGCTAGATTGATCATTCTACTCTCTACTCTTATGATGTTCAGTTTATTTGTTTGTCGGTCTTTGGCTCTTAGATTGTTTTTCGTCTTCTTCTGCCTTGTTTCTAAGTTGTATCATATTTTATGTGATTAATTACCAATGCATGTGCTTTTTAGTTGGAAGTTTGCATTCTTTGCCGTCTTCTTTGGCAGGTGTCCTTTTGAATTTGGTCTCTATACTCTTTGATTTAATGTTTTACAGTGTCTTCTGTTTTTCTGCTCCAAACTTATGAAATTACAAATCAAAGATGTCACCTTTGATTTGTGATCAGCTACTGATTCACTGTGCTTAAGCTACCATGTGAGATTGATTTTGCTGCTGTGGTGCTTGGTTCTTGCATTTTGTAGGCAACTGTGCCGGTTTTTTACTTATTTTCTGGGGTTTATTATAGCTACATGTACTTTTCGCTTCAATGTTTGTTTTGTTTCACACGTTATTTTGTAACTGGTGCTGTTGATCTTACCATGCCATTCTTTCATTCAGTGTTCCATAAGTTACCCTGTTTTGAGGTCTAATTTGATTACGTTGCACCCGAAATCTCTGATACTTGTGGTTCTTGTTTTTAAGCCTAATTTTATTATCTAAGAACTGAAAGTTGGTATCTTTGTTGCTTATTATTGTTTTAAGTGCAGTATTTGTTATATTTTGTGACCGTTTGATATGGTAGCCATTGCTCTGTCTCAGTATTGCTGCTGCAACTTCTCTTGTAGCTGTTTAGGCTTAGGTTGTGTTGTCTCTATGTGATGTGTCAATTCTTAGAAATGCATGTTACTCTTGATTTAATTATTACAAATTGGTTTTTGCTGTATTGATTTTGATTTATAGAAAGATTAAATCGTTCTTCTTCTCGAAGCTTTGTTAGTGAATAATACATAATAACTAGATAGAAACCACGACTGTATGATTCTGAGTAAAAAAACCTATACTTAATTCGTTGCTTTTGGCCCTGTCTTTTGATTACTTTACCCTGGTATTTGGGTTCAATATTGTTATTTGCGAATCTTTCATTGTAAGTGTAGATGTGGAGCTCTATAGATTCAGATTATTGAGGTGCATTTTGTCTACCTGTTACATTGTTTTCAAGAGATGGATGTTTGGTTTAGGTGGCTGCCATTATTCACTGTTGGCAATGATCAGTGAAAAACCCAGATTCTTTAGACTGCTTCATTAATTAGTAAAAAACTTTCATACTCTTTTTATAAGCATGTTGTGGTTTATGTATATCTTTAATCCTTTGATTCATTTGCATTCTTTCTAGCTTTCTTATAAATGTTTTTTTCCCCAGGAACGAACAAACTTTCAATTGCAGGTTAGTGCTTCATTTAAATTTGTTGCACATGAACATATATTCATATTTGTTAACTGTTTTACCATATGGATTAACTCTGTTACACGATGTATTTGTGGCTTTCTATGTACCTCTGGTTCTTTCACCTTCCATTGATATTTTATTCTTGTAGTAGTGGGCAAATATGGATAGTTGCTACCTTTTCAATAATGGGAAGTGTAAATTGCTCAGTACACCACTTACCTAGCAAATATAAATTTAAATTGTGCTTTTCTTATGACTGTAGACGTTGTAGCATTGGTGCTTTGTTTGTTATATTGTCCTTATGACTAGCCCGAATTTACTGTTATTGTTGATGTGTTTTACGCTATGTACTTACGTAACAATGTTATACATGGTATAACATAATCTTACCTTATCGTCAGCTTTAGGAGAAGCACTATGTTCAAATTTCAAACTAGGTTCTTCTGTACATGTGTCTCGTTTTCTTCTGGGGATCCATTATGTATTTCCTATGGGTGATAGAAATTATTTCTTTGTTCTGAGCTTCTTCTATATCAAGTAAGTATCTCAAATGACCAATGTCTTTAACCTAATAACTTTTGCAAGGACATCTTTTATAGCCTAAATGCCTTATTTATCATATTTAGTGACCATAATGTCATCTAGATACATAACATAAAATGACTTTCTACGAAATGGGCATGTTATCAATGCTTTGATGGCTAGAGAATTTCTGCCTATGGTCCTGGTGTTCAGGCTCTATCTAGATACCTTCATTCCGATTTCCCTTTCTCTCCTAGAGTTGCGAAGAGGTTAAAGGGAATTGTGAGTTGTAAATGCCGGTTCAAGCTTGCCACGTGCCTTTTGCATTAGATATTGGAATTTCGATTGGGTTTGTAGTTCTTATATTACATGGAACTTGAATAAATCAAGAGCTTACTTGACAAGTAAATGGAAATAAAAATGACTGCTTGAACATCCGTTTACATATAATGTAATCGTGTCTTATATTCCTTTTTCACATACAATTTAAATATTTTATCGATGTTCCATTGTTGATGCTACTGTGATTATGTTGTTGTGTATGTATCTATTTACTGTTTTGATCTGTCGTTTTTTTGCTCCTGCCTTTCTTATAAACGGCCTTCTGTTTTGCAGATTCGAAAGCTGGTAGGTTTGCAGGTTAGTGTTCTACCAAAAATGCTTCAGTTAAATATGTTATAATGTTTGGTTAGTTTTTGGCTATATGTAATAGGTTTCCTAAACCATGTTTGCCAAGGTTGGTCTATGCTTTTGTCTCCTCTGGTTCTTTTTCATGTTCTGCTGTTATGGTAGAAAGAAAGTATGGATTGTTAGCTGGTTTTAGGTTCAGGATGTTATGTTGTGTTTGAGTGAAGTTGTGTACTTATAATGTATATATGTCTATAAGCAGTCAAATATGAAATGTCAGCATGTTCTAATTACATGAGTAATGATTAGCCTATTTCAACTACTACATGCATTGATGTAAGTATTCATTTGATGATTTTAACAAGAGGTTGCACTCATTTACTACCAAAATAGCAAAATGCTGGTTATGTTCCCAGATTATAATGTTGATGGTTTCGGTTCGTTTCATGTGCTATTTCTTCTGCTCTGTATAGATTTGCAGTTAGATTGTGTCAAAAAAATATTTCCTACAAAATTTACTGGCTTTCTTGCTATTTGATTATTGATGCTGTTCTTCTCAGTTTAGTCGTGTTTAGTTCATCAGTCTTTCATCTTGATATATGAGTATTGATTGGTCTAATTGAACTACAACTTTCATGTCATGTATCACTGATTTAAAATAGCAATATGCTTGTTATGGTCCAACATTGATTTGTATCTTATTTTGGTTTGATTCACCTATAATCTCTTCTTTTTTCCCATGATTATGCAGTTCCTCTGGTGATTTGTACCTCTGTATTTAACGACGCTTTCGGGTTTGTACTACTTTTTTCCTTATATAACTGCAGCCTACAATTTAGCCATACGGCAGTAGACTGTGTAGGTCTCATTGTTTGCAAAAAAAAATTCTCCTAACCTAGGTTATGAGGTTAGCTGTGCAGCTGCAAATTCAATGTTTTCTGTTTATTGGCAAATCTTCATGGTTCTAGATAGTTATTAGTAGCCAGGTTTACAAAAAATTGCCTTCTAGCTTTTACACCTGCCCCGTCTGTGCAAGTGAGTGTGATGCTTACCCCATTACTGTGTCTTTGAGTTGCTTCACAAACCTTAGTTTCTACCTTTTTCCCATTGCTCTATGGACCATGATAATCGTAGCTCTGACAATGAGAAAAGACGCAATGCGTATGCGTGTATGAGTCAGGAAAAAAAGGATTCATTGCTGAAACGTCGGCATGCGCAGTACGCGGCTCGAAAGAATATCCAAGGTAGCTTAAATGCACCTACCGCTACATATGCATCCACAGGTGGTGTGAGTCAGATACTCAGGTCATCTCACATTTCCACTAATCCAATGCCGCGTGAAAACTTTTCCCGCAGAGCATATGTTAATTTTGAATTTTATCCTTCCGTTAATGCAAGGGCTGAGTTGCGTGCGCGTTATGCATACAATGGCTCTGTTTCTTTGGAACCCCAGTCTACCTCTTCCATGCTACCTGAGGCGGCTGACTGTCGATACTGTAATGCGATCCGTTTTTACAATGAACCAGCTTGCTTTTGTTGCTCTGAGGGAGAAATTAGGTTAGCAATCACAGAAATGCCCCACGCATTATCTGATTTATTTACTTGTGGTGATCCTGAGTCAATTGCTTTCCAAAAGTACGTCAGAACTTACAATAACAACTTTGCTTTCACTACTTTCTCTACTCGTAAAGACAATGACCTGCTGAAAAATCAGCAAGGGATATACATCTTCAAGGTGCAAGGTAAAGTGCACCATTTTCTAAATCCCCTAAAACCAGCCTCTGAAATGCCCAGTGGGATACAATTGTACTTCTACGATTCTCATACTGAGCTTGAGGAGCGTTTAAAAGTTTCTGATCATTTTTCTCGAGATATTATGTTGAAGCTAACTCAGATTCTGTCTGAGAATCCTTACGCCGTGTTCCTACGATAGCTAAGGTTTCTAGATTCAGTAGATCAGTGTCAAATATTCATCGTTAATAATCCTAAGCTTCATCAACGGGTGTTCAATGAACCAAATTGCAATGATGTTGCTGGTATTATTTGTGTTGATGATGAGGCAACTTTGGATCCAAAATGTCACATTCAAATTTACTCCGCCAACACTACTCCTCACAGAATATGCCATAACTTTGGTTGCTTTGATTCGCTTCAGTATCCGTTGCTTTATACGCATGGTGAGGTAGGCTGGCATCATGGTATTGAAAAGCTTCCACCCAATATGCAGAAGCAAAAACGTTGTTGCAAAATGCCTCTGCCTCTTCTTCCAGTCAATTTCACTCGCTGAAAGCAAATGCTATTTGAAGAAGAACGAGGTACAAATCGTCCGTCATGATTCCATAGTAGCTTCTTCTTACATTCTTCTACAATATGTTCTCCTTTTCGATCATGCAGCTATACAATCTTGTGCACGCAAGCGGAATGTTGTGTCATGCAGACAATACTATTGCTACAAAATGCAGATACGCAAAGATGATAGGTCAATGTTACTGCACACTGGAAGACTTTTCCAACAATACATCGTCGACATGTTTGTAAAGATCGAAACCTCACGGTTAGAGTACTATTACAAACAGCAGCGAGAAATTAGGACCGATTGCCTACAAGGATTATTAGATAGTATTGCTTCTGGGAAGACCCTAGGATCTGATGTAGGAAAGAAGTTTATACTTCCACCATCCTTTGTTGGAGGTCCAAGAGATATGAGAAAAAGATACATGGAC
Organism: Gentiana macrophylla; assembly: GCA_026214975.1. NCBI lineage: Eukaryota > Viridiplantae > Streptophyta > Magnoliopsida > Gentianales > Gentianaceae > Gentiana > Gentiana macrophylla. The sequence continues at coordinate 88,473,153 of CM047805.1, forward strand.
GCTCATGGCATTGGTACAATGATTGGTAAACTCGACTTTTTCTTACAATGACCTGTAATCCTGCGTGGAACGAAATCACCAAGTATCTGCTTCCTAATGAAATACCGCAAAATAGACCAGATTTACTTAGCCGAGCTTTTAAATCAAAACTTCAACTACTGAAGAAAGATCTTCTCCAAGAAAAGATATTTGGAAACCCAGAAGCCTGTGTATACTCTGTTGAATTCCAAAAACGTGGTTTGCCTCACACGCATCTTCTTCTAATAATGGCCCAAGAATCCAAGCTGTTGAGTTCTGAGGCATATGATCGTTATATAAGCGCAGAATTACCAGATCCAATACTAAATCCAGAGTTACATAAATCGGTCTCTCGCCATATGATTCACGGGCCTTGCGGTTTATGGAATCCACATAGTCCGTGTATGCAGAACTGTAAATGCAAGAATAGATACCCTCGGGAATTCCAAGAAGCAACAACACATGGATCTGATAGTTACCCTCGGTATAGGCGTCGAAACAATGGTTTAAGAGCTACAATACGTTGCCATTTAATTGACAACCGGTGGGTTGTCCCTTACAATCCTTATTTGCTTCAGAGGTACAATTGCCACATCAACGTTGAAATTTGCTCTACAATTAAATTAGTAAAGTACATATATAAGTACATCTACAAAGGACCTGAAAAAGTTGCATTCCACTTGTCTGCTGCAAATGCGGACAATGAAATTGAAGAATATCAACGTGGCCGCTGGGTTGGGCCAGCCGAAGCTGCGTGGCGTATCTTCTCATTTGACTTGTTTGAGACGCAACCAGCTGTAGTAGCATTGCAACTGCATCTACCAAATAACAACTACGTCTCTTTTGCCGTTAATCAAGATTTGGACACTTTGGTTTCAAATACCTTCGTCTCAAAGAGCATGTTGACTCAGTTCTTCTACATGAACCAGTATGACAATACCGCATGATCCAGAACTATTTTACTGAGAGATTTTCCAAAGAATTTTGTGTGGGATTATGGAAAACGCTCTCGGAGTGTGAGGAAAAAGGGAAGAGTGATTGGTCGCATAGTATCTGCTGCACCCAATGAAGGGGAACGATACTACCTGCGGTTATTATTGAACCATGTAAGGGCACCATCTTCCTACAATGACCTACTAACATTCAATGGTCGGCTGCACACAACCTTCAGAGAGGCTGCATTAGCACGCAACTTGTTAGCTACTGATTCTGATCTTGACAAGTGCTTAGAAGAAGGAATATTGTATCATATGCCCGTGCAGCTACGCCATTTATTTGCATCAATTCTTGTCTTCTGTTCACCATCAAATCCAAGATTTCTATGGGAGAGGTACTTAGAGCACCTATGTGATAACCATAGGACACAAAATATTTTATCTCGCCATATGCATCATACGCCGAATCGAACGAAAACATTGTGTGACATATCAGAGTATGTTCAGCACATGGGAAAAAGATTAACAGACTTTCAGCTAGGGCCTGATCTTGATTTACTCTGCAATTCCAGTAGTGTAGGCAAAGAGATTTCTTACGAGAGAAACGTGGCAGTGTCTACTGATGATATTCTGAGTATAGGTCAGCTTAATGAAGAACAACGTAGAGCATACGACAGAATATTAGCTCAAGTGAATGCAGATGAACCATTGGCCTACTTTATTGATGGCCCCGGGGGAATTGGGAAAACGTTCTTGTACAAAGCAATCATAGCAACCTTACGATCTCAGGGACACATAGTGCTAGCCACAGCTACCTCCGGAGTAGCTGCTTGTATGCTGCCCAGCGGTAGGACAACACATTCACGTTTTAAGCTACCAGTACAAGATGAAGACAATAAAATTGCAAATGTTACTAAGCAATCAGCTACCGCGCAACTTATCAGGGAAGCAAAATTGATTATTTGGGACGAGGCTCCAATGGCTCACAGAGAAACAGTGGAAGCATTTGCTGAGATGCTTAAAGACATAACTGAGGTTGATCTACCCTTTGGAAACAAGATTGTAATTTTGGCGGAGATTTCCGCCAAGTTCTCCTGTTGTCTCGGTGGAAGTATGGTTTGAACAACTTGATGCCGGCTTATTCCGCTCTCCGTTATGGCCTCACTTTACACAGATCGACTAATCAAAAAATATGCGATCAATGGATTTACCCATTCTTCGCAGAGTATCTGCTCCGTGTAGGGAACGGCATAGAACCAGAAGATGAAAACAGAAACATTACACTACCAACCCACATAACAATCCCCTTTACAGCTGAACAACATTCACTACAACAACTAATTGACTTTGTATATCCAAACATACATCAACTGAGCATTGATTACAGAATTCTGATGAACAGAGCGCTGCTAGCTCCTACTACGAATAGTCAGTCTTTGATGAAATGAACAATGTCATTTTGCAAAGAATCGAAGGAGAGGTTAAAACATACATCAGCAACGACGTTACCATCGATCCACAGCACCAAGAAGAGTACGAAGACTTTCTGAATTCACTAAACCCTAGCAGCCTTCCTCCGCATCAACTTGTGCTGAAAGTTAATTCCCCGTCATGTTGTTGAGAAATATTAGTCCTACTGAAGGCCTATGCAACGGGACTAGAATGATATGCAAAAAACTCAACACAAATACTATTCTGGCAAAAATTGGAACGGGACCATATGCAGGACATACTACATTGCTACACAAAATACCATTACAAGCCTCAAAAAGTGAGAGACTTGGTGTTGCTTTTAAGAGGTACCAATTCCCTGTTAAACTCTGTTATGCAATGACAATCAACAAAGCCCAGGGGCAAACATTAGATCGCGCAGGTATTTACTTACACGAACCTGTTTTCTCACACGGTCAACTTTACGTTGCATTCTCGCGAGTCAGAAGTTTCGATGCACTAAAAGTGCTTGTTTCTCCTCCTACATTAGCAGAAAAAACTGATGAAAGAAAAACACAGAACATAGTTTTTTCAGAGATAATTCAAAGGGCACAGGCACAACTTCAACCTTAGTACACTGTAAAAACTACCTTCTAAAATATAAGTCGTAAATATTTACAACATTTACACCACGATACATCAATATACGTAGGTACATAGTTGCTTGTAGACTCAATATACATAAATAGGTACATTGTTGCTGATAAAATAACTATGCAGATATGGCAAAGAATATGCAAACTATTTTCATCAATGAGATTTCTCATGCTATGAAGAACTGGAGAGTCAAAGTTGTACTTATTGATAAAACGAAAATACATACAAGTACTAACAACCGTCGGACTCAGAAGTTGCTTCTACCGGATGCACAGGTACGCATACAGATAATACTCATAATACGTTTCCCCATTCCACTCTACGTATGGTTTTAGTCACCTAAAGTGGTACTGAAATAAACTAGGGAAACATCGTTGAGGCAATCATGTGGGATCAAACTATTGACCACATAGATGCAAGAATGATTCTTGGTTGTACATACACTGTTAGTGGGGCAGAGGTACAACAAATTAAACCGGCATTCCAGCACATGTCTCCCGGGATGGCATATGAATGGGTATTTACACCTGCAACATTCATACGAAAAATAACTAATCCTACCGAGATGATTGCATACCCAGCACTACAATCATTCCCATTGTCTACATAGCACCACTAGCAGGAACCAAGACACCAATAGGTACGCATATCTATATACAAATGTAATCAGCTTTACTAAGAAACACGTACTAATAAACACAGCACTGTATTCGCATATATATCAATTATTTCTGTTCTAAGTTTTCTATTAGTATACTCTAGCTTTGTCTTTCTCGATCCATGTCGTCTCTTGACAACTATTTTACTATTAAACGCATCCATATAAATTACACACCGTACTGATCACAAAATGTCCTGTGTTTATAGATTTTAACGGTCAGTATTTTTCCATTCATTTGTAGTATCTGATTTTTAAGATTGTAACACAACAACACTGCCCCCGCTATTTTGTAATCCAATATTCAATAAATTGCACCAGGCTGAATATCAAATACTATGCAGAAATACATAGGTTGTTTTCGTACTTAATGTAGAGTAACTAATTATGCAACATTGACTACAACGCATTTACTCTTTATTTACATTAGTATTTTGCTGAGTACTAAAACATTCTGATTTTGCCAGACATTATTGCTGTTATGGTTGATATCAAATCACCGCGAGAGGTAGTCGCCAATGGAAAGCTGACATCAATACAAGAAATTCTGCTTGTTGATGAACAGTAAGTACCATTGAAACTTTGCTTTGCATAACATACATCAGAGAAAAACAAGCATCCTTCGATATTTCTGCATTCGTTGTCTTTGATCACCCGAGATTCCGATTATTTCGCTTCATTCAGATAATGCTACGATACGTCCAATGTGGTACTGGTTAAACTATCCGTGTATCTCTTACATTTTCTTGCTACACATCCAATATAAAGTTCTATTGCTGATATATTTTCTGTGGTTTATAGAAATTGTGTACTACCTCTGCTTCTATTATTAAAGCATCTGACGTACTCATTCATAGCTCCATTTAATAGTCTTATTTTGACACTATTCAATTAGATGTTTCATGGTGTTATGAATTTTCAGATCAAGTCTTACTGTCTTTCAAATGTTTACTTTAATGTACACATATAGGTTAAAGTAGCAAACAGGTATACTAAATATATTACAACTATTCTCTGATCAAAAAACTGACCAACTATTTCCAGCTTGAGTACAGCAATGCTAACCATGTGGGGGGACTATGTAACTAGCCCAGGACAACAGCTACATGAAAAAAGACACAATATGCCTATCCTTGTGTGCAAGAAGGTGACTGTTACAAAATTCTCAGGTACACATTACACACTCATAAATATACATCACAGATTAAAGATAGAATCTATAACATCAATTGAATGCAATCGAAATAGGTGGAACATTGTCAACAGTTCCATTCTGCTACATGACAATAGATGCTGATCTTCCGCAAGTGCATCAACTAAGAAACTGGTAAATAAGCATATATATAACAACAACAACTAACAAAGGCTACTAAAAATACAATAACTAACATGAGATTGCATTCTCAACAGGGTAACAAACAACGTGGATGCAATAAAACAGGCACATACCATGACAGAGTACTCAAGCAAAAGACAGCAAAGGAACAGAGCGGCAGAAATTATTGGAAACGCAACGCAGCAGTCTCAGCCAAAGGTAACAGCTTGACAAATCCAATTATGGCAACAAAAAAAACACAGTAAACAATAACCTCCATAACACATTCAATATGGCTTTGGAGTAAACAGGTACGCGAAGTCGAAGGAACTATCGCAATTTCAGACATCAAGCAAGAAATCAACTACTGCAACTGTCCAATATGTTCGCATCTCACCACAGCTTCAGCCAATGAAGAATTCTACTGCAACATCTGCAGCAGCGACCAAATTGCAGTCCCTAGGTAAACAACGCACTATCTCTAACATCTCCTTAACATATGATAAACATGAACACAAACAAAAAGATAAAAAGGTAAAAATATAGGTGCAAAGTAATAGTTCAGGTGCAGCAAGGTGCAGAAAAGATTGGAGCTACCATGTACGATGAGCATGCAGAGAGGTTACTAGGCTACACAGCAAGCAAATTACATGAGCAAAACCCTCAGGTAAACACATCCAAAGAAGAGTAACACATATACTAATTAACACATACACTTCACAGATCACACACATCCAAACAAGAGTAACATAGATACTAATTAACACTTACACTTCACATATCACACACATCAACAACATGAAGACATTCTAACTAAACAAATAGCTCATTCCCCAAACAGGATATACAACGTTTGCTATCCGAGGTAGACAGATAGATGAAAAAGAAAATATTTACCGCAAGACTACAACAATCAATGAGGCAATACGCAGATCAGAAAACAAGGTTCACGGTAGACAAATGGACAGAGGCAGAATCCATACTACATGGTACCTCAACTCCTACAAAAGACAAAGCAGTTATCAGCGGTACTCCAGGTAAATTAATAAACCAACAAACCATACACAACAATACTACCAAAGAAAATAAAACCACGAAATTACATGTAAAACTATATCTGCTGCTAAAAGCGAGAAGGAAAAAAAAGGAGCACCAAACACCAAAACCAAGACAGATGACACAACCAGAAAGAAAGTCAGTGGATTTCACTCAAACCACTTGAAAGAAGTAAGGCAGTGCCCTCAAACTCAGCCATATTTTGCACATAATCAAAAGCAAATGCACGTTTTTTGTACCATGCACGCATGCTGAATCAGTTTTCTACTCGGCCACAATGATTCAAAAAAAAAAAATTAGCTGCATAACCGAAGATAGATTTTTTGTTGTATCTATCGTATATTTTGGTATTTAGATACGGTAATTAAGTAGATACTTCCATGCGTATCTATCGTACATTTGCAGTACCAATGGCTGATCATGTCCATTTCAGAAGTCAATTCGGGTTATTGTGGAATATGTAACTGAAAAATATTCTTAGCGTATGCTTTAACTTGGTCTACCATCCTTTACTTTTAATCTAAGTACTTATTATGTTGTATATATAGTGTGTTTAACCGTGTATCTATTATGCATTGTAATACCGAGGGCACACGTGTGCAACGCACACTGGTGCATATATATATATATATATATATATATATATATATATATATATATATATATATATGGTCAACACGTGATGGCAAATAATGTGACCAACACGTGAATTGGCAATTAGTATGGCGCAATTTCTTTTTGTGTATAGGATACATTTGGATTGTGCAATTTAATTAATAAGATTGCCATAATATTAATATTTATAAATATATACAAACATGCGTGGGTTTGCACATATGATGTGCATGTGCACACTTGTTTCCAAAATATATATTTGTATAGATTTATGTTTGTAATATATATAAGTGATATATATACACATGTGTAAATTGATTTATGGTAATAAGATAAATATAGTCAATATAAGATATTGACAATATTCTAGATTTATTTAATATAAGATATTATAATAAATGAGATAAATCAATCAATTATATTTTTCTTATTTTATTGGGAAAATATTTTCTTCTCCTCCACTCTACTAAGAGGCGCCACTTTCATTATAAATAGAAGGTGGGTGTCAAGCTCTTTTGTACAACATAATTCCAAGAGCTAATAGTTCTTGTGTAAAATAGAGAGCATCCTATAGAGAGTTGGAGAGAGGGGAAAAGGTCCGTTCTAGCAACCGGAGTTTTCCAATAGCAATCCATGATGGGATTCCGGCAGGCTGTTCGTGTGGACTAGCAGTAGAGGCCGAACACTTGGGCGGCTCTATGCAGAACTACTCTCCTTAGACGGTCAAAGCGTCGATCTTTTAGATCAACCAAGGTAACCACCGTCTACTACTTATTTGTTTATTGCTTAAACGAAGTCGATCTTGGGTAAAAGGAAATCAAAATTTTGAATTCCGCTGCGTTCCCGCGTAGATTTCCTAACACTATCGACTATGACTAGCACGTTCCTAGGGATCCATCAAGACAATGTCCTAATTAACACTTCACTAACAGTCCTTCATGTTAACTTACAAATTATGAATATTAGATTGGCCAGACCTAATGAATCGCTTTAATTATTCCTGGCGATCAACGTAGCTGACGCTGAATCTCCAGATTAGGGTTACCTAAAAGTTGCCGTGGTAAATCGGTATGGACCACTGATTTACTAGGGGTGGTGGTTCCTATTCTGGAATCTACATTGCTTAGTTCTGATTAATTTAAGTAAATAATGGGGTTGTTAACATGCAAATTACCTATAACACGTAAATACAAGTAGATCTACCATAATAAAGACATAAAGGAACGTTCAAAGCTTCATACCTTCGATTATGGGGATCTAGCTTGACCTACTCAAGCTAGAGATGGTAAGGAGGGAAGGAAACCATAGAACAAATCACCAAAAGCTAAAGAAACTTTATTTCATCAAACGTGATAATAATGTATATGAAAATCTATCAAAGTATTGTAATCTATCTTTATAATTAGTTCTGCGGCTTTATATAGATACATTAGCCGACTTATGACTCAATTTAAACCCTAACCGACATAGTAGATGCGGTAGACTTCAGTTTCATGTCCTCCAAGCCCTCGATTAACTGGGCCTAGCTCATGGTTAATCGGGCATATTTTTCTTCTTCTTTTTCTGTTAGATCCCTTCCTGGACTTTCTCCACTTGGCCCAATGCAATTCCCTCGGTCCAAATCCTTCCTTAATTACTCCGGATTTCGGTACATCCTGAAAAATGCATAAAACAAGACAAAACAGTACCAGATCCTCGGGATAATATCACAATTGTTAGGAAAATTTTATGTGTTTTGATGATGGCCATACTAGCTGTTATAGCAAGCCTGAAATAAGTTAGAAATCTTTGTATAAGTCTTTACTTAGAGTCTGACATGTTGTATAAGTTTAGTCATACTAGTATTGTACTAGTTGGTAGGATGGCTAAGTGAAACAGAACCAGGGAAGTCTGTGATGACCTTGAATAAGTCTAAGTAATATTACAAGTGATGAAATTCATTGTTTAAGTATGGTGTACACTGATCCCACACATATCGAGATCAGTGAAGTGCAAGAATTGCCTAAAAGATCAACAAAATCAAAGAAAGAAGTAAACCGCCAAAGTAAACTGTCCACCGGCTAAGTAAGGAACATCAGCGAAGGAAGAACTAAACAGCTAAGGAAGCAGAGGCGCTTAACCGGTCTAGTAACAGTTAAGCGAAGGAACATCAGAGCAATCTAAGCTTATTCAGAACGTGGTGAATAATTAGAAGATCAAGCATTAATGCATAATCAATCAATGATGGATTTGATGATAGACGTTTGAAGAAAATCCAGATCACTTAAAGAATTAAACCAGGAGAAATAAAGAATTAAATCAAGGATTATTCTCCACATTAAATAGCCAACGGACGGGTTTTTAAATCAAGGATTATCAAGGCTATAAATATAAGGCATTGACAGACCGAAAAAAACAATTTGAATATACAAGAACAAGCAGAAACTCTGTCAATTTCTTAATCCTTCTATCTGAATCTGAAAGAACACATCTAGTGATCAACTTAGAACTCAGAGCTACAATTCCACATCAAGCACTGAGATTTTTCAACAAATCTATGAATCCAATTCACACCAGTTTGGGGCAATTGAATTAGAGAAATTTGAAAAGAAGTTGCAACCCTTCGTGATGGCTGCTGAAGGATTTGTTCCCAAGGAGCAGTGTGTTGAAGACTGAGTCACTGAAGCTTTTGAAGCCAATGAGTGATAGTCTTGGAGATTGTAAAGCTTGTGTAGCCAAGGACAATCTTACTATTGTATTGGTGAAAACAATAATGAATTCCTCCAATCATCACAGGAGAAGAGTGGATTATGGGATTACACCACCCTGAACCACTATAAACCTTTGTGTTCATTTACTTACTGCACTTTATTTTGCAGCATTTACTTACTGCATTTTATTCATTCTCTGTGTGTGCATAATCTACTTTGAAACAACTTTTAAGAAGGGACTAATCCGTTGCCCAAAAGCTTTTAACACTAGAAAAGTTTTTGAAACTCCAGTATAGTCATCCACCCCCTCTTCCCCCCCCCCCCCCCATCTGATATACTTTTACCCTTCTATGGGACCAACAATTGGTATCGGCGCAATGTTCCTAGTATCAGAACCTATACAGATCTAATTTCTGGTTACAAAGAGATCATATATTTTCAAATTAGTTTTTAAATCTGTGCTTTCTATGTCAGTATACTTTTTCTTTTATCTGTGACGATGGATTCTTCAAATTTCATGTCTAAAGTACATGTGTTCAATGTTAATAATTTAGATGAATATAAAATAAGGAAGTTGTCTCACCTTGCAGCCACTCATGAAGAAATGCTGGATGTTATCAATGATGGAGCAATTCAAATAGAAAGACTCAAAAAGGATTGTACCAAGGATGACATAAGGAGAGAAAATCTTGATTATGTTGCAAAAGATATCATCTTGAAGACTTTGGACAGTAATATGTTCATGAGAATCAAAGATTGCAAAACAGCAAAGGAGATGTGGGACAAACTGGCACTCATCAATGAAGGATCTGAAGCAATTAAGGAAAACAAATTATCCATTGCAAACAGAAATTTGAGAACTTCAAAAAATTAAGAATGGTGAATCCATTGATCAGATGGATAACAGATTCTCAAGCATCATCAGTGAACAGCAACAACTTGGTCACAAATATCCTCAGAAAGAAGTTTGCTTGAAGATCTTAAGAAGTATACCGTAAAGATGGAGAATCATCACATCAAGATCAAGGAGGACAATAGATCTTGCAAAGATCGACACATTGACATTGATGTCTCAATTAAAAGCTCATGAATTTGAACTGAATAATGAAGACGAAGGCACCACCATAGAGGCACACAAGGCCGCTAATACTGGTAGCACCCCAGCAAAGCAAAACGGCTGACACAAGCAGCAAAGATACACATGAGGTAAAAGAACAAATTGCTTTACTGATTAAACGTGCTGACAGGTTTAGTAAGAAGAAACAATTCAAAGGGAGCTCATCATCAAACAAGAAGTCAAGCTCAAGCAAAGACATGAAGAAAAAAGATGATGAATACAAATGTTTCAATTTCTAGAAGAAAGGACACTTCAAGGCAGATTGTCCTGAAGAAAAAGACAAAGATGAGGAAAAGAAGAAATACAAAACAACAGATAAGAGAAGGAGCAAAAAGACACTTAAAGTTGAAACCAGTAGTGAAAAGGATGAAGAATCATCTGATAATGAATCAGATGATGGGGAATCCAACAGCTCAGACAATGACAAGGCATATTTATGTCTTATGGCTAAGGAAATTTATGAAACTGTAGGATGTAATATCGCCGGGTAGATCATAGATCCACCCGATCACGCAGCGGAAACTACAAGATCTAGATCTAACCACCAAAATACATAATAAATAGATCAAAACCTACAAGGGGGTTTAGATTGCTTACCGGTTTATTGTGAATAAACGTCTAGAACAATCCAAGATCCAAGATCCAAGAATTGAGAAGCCACCGTCTTCCGACGTGTATCTCCAAGCAACACCAAGTGGATGGTGATTCAAGCCGCTTGACCTCCTCGATATGCTACCTTAGAAAAACCCGAAGTTTTTCTAAAACTCAAACCCAAAGGAACCAAGGCCGAAAATTCTAAGCCTTGTTCCTTCCAATATTTCAAAAATTGTGATTTGATAAAAGACTTGGGAGAACTCTCTTTATATAGGAGAGTAATCATTGTCATCCAAGGATTTTTAATTAATACAAAATCAATCAAATTTATCCTTGTCCTTAAAAAGATAAATCTAGAATATTCCCAAATTAATAAGGATATACAAAAGATTTTCTTTTCCTTAAATTATTTAACACATAAATAATTTAATCACATGTCTTATTATTTATTAAGAAAACTAATTTCCCAACAAATAATAACATAATATGCGCCCCAAACCCTAATTAATTAGGTCATGCGCATTTTTCATTTATTTGGGCCGAGTCCACGAAAAAATTCTTTTCCATGTATTTAATCATCTAGTCCAACTAAACAATTAATCCACATATCAATTAAATAGTCCAATCCAACAATTTAATTATAATTGAGGTGAAACGACGAGAAAACCTATATGCTATATTAGGAGCCACGTCGGGGACAATGGACCCATATTCAGTAGCTACAATACCCATATTCAGTAGCTACAATAAATTAAATAATATTATCCGTCAGACCGAACAATAATATTCAATCTATTAATTTCGGGATTACACCACCATAAACCCGAAACTGAACTCTGACGAATATAGATAACTCATACTCAACCATGAGTTGATAAGCGTCCACTGATATAATCATTACATACGGATAAATCCTCCATAGACTGTTCATTTCGAGTCGGGATATTTCCGTAAACCCTTCTCGAAACATATTATCCTTATTTACCATTAACCCCCTAGTGATCAATTAGTTCACATACCGGACTAGTAGCTAATTAGTCTAACATGAACTCCCAGGATCGATCATTTTCTTAGGGCTAACAAACAAGGGAACTGTCTGTCTACTTCCCGAGGGAAGGAATGGATTCCATATCTGTGATAGCACAGACTACTCACTCATCCCAGAATAGAGCCAACGAGAAGTGTTGGACCACATACTACGAAGTGATCCTAACTAACACATCAAACCCTACCCTAGTCTAAGCAGTTGTCTGTGATCACCTCAGGATTGAGATTAATCCATCTATGATCATCTTGTGATTCGATAAGACTTCTCGATTACGGAATTATATCGAGAACTCAAATCAAATCGGTCCAGTCCTATATGATTATCATCATAAATAAATGCCCCACTAGGTACCCTATTACCGACAGTCCGGATAAGACTGTCACACCGTAAAGTGTTCTGGGCGCATTATTAGCATATTAATCATGAGACCCGTACTCAGACTAATCAACGCTACGGACTAAGTTAATTTTAAGTACATCTCACTAACTCAATCCTCTTGTGTATAGCCATACACTGAGTTATGTGATTACATAAACGAGGTACTTAGGGTTTTCAGTAGTGTCTTAATTATAAACATACATGCATATAATAAGATGAATTATTAATTCTGTCCTAAAACAATTATATAATTGTCTTTCGGGCACTACACCTAACAGAAACAGAGGTAATATCTAGTTCATACTCATCAAATGCATCCACATTTGACACTGCACAATCTTCTATTTTCCCATTAGATTCTGCAAACCTAATTCAAAATCTCATGAGTAAATTTGAAGAAATTCAAATAAATCATGAAATTCTAGAACAAGAATGTGAGAATCTGAGAGAGGAAAATAAAATATTAAAGAAAGAACTGGATGGACTGAAAGCTGAATCAACTAGTAAGGAAGTACACTCAACTGATCAACAAGCAGCAGATGATCACTCATATGATGTTGATAGACTAGCTGAGAAAACCTCCCTACCAGTTAAGAGCACCACTGCACCACTTAATGCATCAGCTTACAAACCCCCAAAAAGGTTTGGATCCAGATCTGGTTTTGGCTACAACAGCCAAATGAGAAAGTAAACAATGGACAACACAATTTTGATTCAAGGACTAAAACTGGACCCAAATTCAGAAAAGTACAGAACATAGTTTCAACAACTCATCCTGCACCAGTGAAGTCAAAACCCAGTGTAGTGAAACAATTTAGTAAATCATCTTACCATCCTAGTAAAGGCAAAAGTTTACAGAAAGGTAAGGGTAGACTTTACCCTTCAGAGGATGATTGGAATGTTGCACCACCAAAATACAAAAAGAAACCATTTCATGCCATGCAACATGTGTTTAGGAAATGCCATCCCTGGCATATTCCTGGACACAAGAAGAATTATGAAAATAAGTTTCCTCCTGCATATTGGAGAGTGAAAAGGGATGCAAATGCACTTAAAGGTAGAGAATTGTATCAGAATAATTATATCAAGAAGTATTCTGCCATGCCCTATACTTATGAGGTTGATGACTTCAATCATCCAAGAAGAAGATCCTTTGGATTTACACTTAGAGTATGAGGTATGACTGCTAACAAGTATGGACCCAAACAGTGTTGGGTACCTAAACTTGGTTAATTTGTTTTGTAGGATGTCTGGTACATAGACAGCGGATGTTCCAGACACATGACAGGAAAGAAAGAATGGCTGATTGACTTTAAAACTTTTGATGGACCCAAAGTTACCTTTGGAGGCAAGGAAAACACTGGCAAAATTAAGGGGGAAGGCATCATGTTCAAAACAATTTGAAGATTCAAAATTTGGCTTATGTAAAATGATTGAATCTCAACCTTCTAAGCATCAATCAATTTTGTGACAAAGACTACAATGTGCATTTCAACAAAGAAGGATGCAAAGTGATTCACAATCAAACCAGCACAGTTGTACTTGCAAAGACAACATGTATGTTGTAGATTGGAAGACAACAAAAGCAGAAACATGTTTGCTTGTCAAGAATAAACAATCAACCAGCTGGATTTGGCACAGAAGACTGAAACCATCTAAATTTCAAGACTATCAACAAGTTATCAAAGAACAAGCTAGTCGAAGGCCTTCCAGACATCACATTCAAGAAGGAAAGTCTTTGTGATGCATGTCAGAAAGGGAAATAGATTAAAAGCACCTTCATGTCAAAGCCACAACAATCAACAACCAGAATTCTACACCTTTTGCATATGGATATTTTTGGACTAGTCACACCAGTAAGTGTAAGTGGTTTAAGTACACTCTAGTGGTGGTGGATTGAAGGATGCAGGTTCTTAGATCTAAACGAATTAGATCTACGCACAGCGGATGGATCACGATTTACATATCAAAACACATAATTAAAGGACTTAAACTACTACAAGGGGGTTTAAGATCATATTACCAATAACGGGAAGAGAAGCCTTGATCTTCCGATGTGTTCTCCAAACGGCGGTTAGTGGACACCCTTCTTGATACACGAACCTCCTTGATATGCAACACCAAGAAAAAACTCGAAGTTTTTCTTCTTCCAAAAACCCTAGGCAAGAAGAAACTAATTTTTCCTCTCCTTTTTCAAGTGTGGTCGAAATTATCAATGTCCATTACCCTTGGAATAACTCTCCTTTTATATGAGAGTAAATCCTTGGTCTCCAAGTTTTAATTAATCAAATAAATAATCAATTAAACAAAATAAAAGGATATTTTCCTTAATGACTAATTGTGACATGTATTGACCAATAGGAAATCAAATAACAAGTCAACCAACCAATCATATAACAAGAATATCTTTTATTTTCCATATCACCAAAAATTAATTCTTGTGATAATTAAGGAGGAGATGGCGCCACACTTAGGGTTTCCAAGCCCACATAAAATGTCTTTTATGTGTATTAGATTATTTAGCCCAACTAAATAATATCCATGCATATCAATTAATTAGCCCATCCAATTAATTATCACTGAGGCCCTAATAACAAGATTATTAGTCCGAATTACAGAAGCCACATCGGGGACCATTGACCTATAACCGGTAGCTCCAATAATTAATTATTCATCGAATGTAATAAGTACATTAATTATTAATTCCGGATTACGCCACCATAAACCCGAAATCAACTCTACCGATTATAGATGTATACTTATACTCAACCCATGAGTAAATAAGCGTCCATTGATATAATCACTACATACGGATTAACCTCCATAGATCGTCCATTCTCGAGTGGGATGTCTCCGTGAACCCGACTCAAAATATCTTATCCTTATTTACCATCAACCCCCTGATGATCAATTAGTACACATATCTGACTAGTAGCTAATTAGTCAAATGTGAACTCCCGGGATCGATCACTTTCTTAGGGTTAACAAATAAGGGGGGCGTCTCTCTACTTCCCTTGAGAAAGAATGGATTCCATGTCTGTGAAGATCGTAACTACTCACTCATCGAGAGATAGTGCCAATGAGAAGTGGCTTGGAACACATATTCAAGTGAACCGTAACTAACACATCAAACACTACCCCGAGACAAGCAGCACCCTGTGATCATCTCAGGATTAAGGTTGATCCATATATGATCATCTAATGATTTAATAAGATTCCTCGATTACGGAATTATATCGGCAAATTCAGATTAAATCGGTCCAGTCCTATATGAATGCCATCATATATAAATGCCCCACGTAGGTACCCTCTACCGATAGTCCGGATAAGCCTATCACACCCTAAGGTGTTCTGGGCGCATTATTGGTGTTTTAATCAAGAGACCCTAAACTCTGATTAAGTTCACCACGGACTAACAGTTTAAGTATATCACCACTAACTCAATCCTCACGTGTAATCCATACACTGAGTTAAGTGGTTACATACAGATATACTTAGGGTTTGCGGCCGATGTATTACTTTACAAGCACAAAGCAAGTAATAAGGTGAGATAAATTATGTCATTCATTATTAAAAACAATTACACAAATTGTCTTTCGGGCACTACACCTAACAATCTCCCACTTGCATGAAATGACAAGCAACGATTGTTTTTAGAGCACACCCTTTCTCATCTTATTCACAACACTCTCCCACTTGCTCTAAAAGCAGATGAGACATATCCATCAATGCCGTACCCTCCAAGCACCCGACTTGGTACACTGATTAGTTAGGTTGTCGACTCGAGACTATCATTAGGATTGAAACATCGCCGGTCCTTCCAATCAGGCGGTACTCTCTCTCAATATGCTTATGACTTCTTATGACCGAGAAGATCCTTCTAAGCTATCTCTTCACTTTGCTTTCATGATGAAGTGATATCGGCTTATCGCACTGGAATTACTCCCAGGACCAAAAAAGGAAATTCTAAGCACTATGAGTAAACACTCGAGCCGAGATCAACTTAATGATCATCCTTAATCGACTACAAGTCGAAATCGGTGTAATCACCATATTCAAGTTTGCACCGAATATACAAGCATATGATTCCTCGCTTTCTAAAGATACTTGAGGACGTACTAAACCGCTACTTATTGCTCGAATCCAAGATTCGATTACTATTGACTTGTGATAACCTGACTTGCCATTATCCATGAGAGACTCTATCCCATTTTCTCTTTATCCGAAGATTTAGAGAATCATTCCTGAGAGGTAGGGTAGGACTACTCTCGCTGAATGTTGCATCCGTATATGCAAGATCATCTTATTCAATAAGATGGATGGGATAGCCAATGACTCATTCTCGTGAATTTGACCGAATTAAATTCTTAGAATATAGTCCACTCTCTCATCCAGAGAATCATGGCGTGTCAGTTTCCGACTTCAGATAGCACACCCATGTTGTTTCCAACCGTTTTAGTGTTATCATTTATGCACACTAATGCTACTACTTTACCAATATTGATATCCAATCTACGAAAAAACTTATCAATATTTTGGTCAAGTCCACATATTTTAAAACATGTGACTTTTAAATGACCGAGAGGTTCTCTTAAATCCACAAAGGATATAAGCCATGGCAAAGCTTCTTCTACCAATGGTTCTTTCTGAATAAATTAAGATATCGTTAGTCTCGCAAAAAAAGGTATTAGGGAATCACCCCTATCTTCTGCTTTGTAACGAATCCGTTATTCATTCTCAGCTAAAACCCTTATGTTCTGAATGAATTCAGATTCCGTTGTTCGGCAAGAAAGTCTCGTGGGAATCACCCTATTTTCTCGCTTAATGAAATCTAGCAAGATTGAGTGGTGAGAGAGTTCAAGGTCCGTTAACTCTCTACTTGTCGTGAATCACCCCTATACCACTCAACTTTGCAATCGAAAGTTTAAACTTTCATATTCATTCGACTCTTTTTTATGTAGATGCAATTGCTCCCACTGGGCCTGAGACACTCAGGTGGTTCTACAATAGACTGAACAAAACTGGAGTACAAAAACTCCATTTACAGGGTTAAGGCTGTCAAACCAACCTCTATGATCAGAATCCTATACAGCCCACTAAGAGCCATAGGTTATCAATCACCCCAGCAGACCGTAAAGTCCACAAAACCACAATGGGTCAATGGTTAAACCATACTCCCATCAAGCGTGGTGGATTGACATCCTGATCTAGTAGTATTTATCAGTGTAATCACCAACAACCGATGTTGGACGTGGTCTGATTAAATCAGATAGTAACTACCTTTGGGTAACCGTACTCCAAGGTTTAAGGTTGTTACTTATAGATTCTATCAGAAGGCTTGTGACAGTTCAACCGTCACTTTCTGATCTCAAGAATCTTATAATCAACTTTCACTGCCTCATTAAGATATTTCACGAACACTCACAATCGAACGTATGCAAAAATCTCCAATCCTACCTTCAAGCATTAAATGCTAAATGCCTACATTTATGGAAGTGGTGTGAACCGAATTCACTCATTATCCATAAATTCACTGGCATCTTCTAGGTAGACTTCTCGGATATAATAATGTTAACCGTTATTTTGCAACCAATTATCTTAATCGAGTTTAACAAATTGTATTGTAGCACATTAATAACTATATCGAGCAAGTCTATGGTTTCTTCCTCGGTGAGAAACATTCCACTGGGAGGCGGGCCGAGCATCGGTCCCAAGACTATGCGATAGCCTATTTCTGAGCATGGAATACTCTATTCTCTGCTAAAATCAGAGACTCCTCCTCGTATTCTTTTGATAAACTAAATCATGTTTCAAGTAGTTATCAGACAAAATGTCACCACTCAAAAACTCCCACTAGCTTGTATCTCTCACTAGACCCCGAAGGTCATGGTGAACAAGCTATGTTACCCCATCAAATCTATTACCCTTTTCCCGATTGAAAGGAAACTTAGTCATTGTTCCTTTAAGATAGTGGTCCTAGACTGGGAGATAGGAATCACCCTTAGCCAGTCGTCAGGTCTTATCTCTAGGATATATGCACTAATTAATAGATATTGAAAGGTCGCTTATCTTAATACGGAAACCTTTTACCTTTAATAGTTTTAGATGTGTTATACTTATTCACTTTTCTCTAGTGGTTCGACTTTTATCAAACAAATGTCCGAGTCTTGGATTCAGTACTACAAATGTCATATTCACTTTCTATGAGGCAACAATATATCGAGTTGAAAGTGAATCCATTTGTTTCAACGAATCAGTAAACGTAAAATAAATTTTTCTGTGATATTCAAGGATAGAATCCGAAATTCATTTCCTTATATCACTCCCACTATTCTAGCTGAAATTACTGCCCGTTGTTACTCTATTAATCGTTAATGCACAACTTCCTTGTTCTTCCAAAGAACTAAGCTATCGAGTCAAGTTACTCGGTTATGAAAGTCGCTAAGGATTCATTGGTTAGTGATCTGAAATCACTTTCCTTATCCTATACTTTCTTTAATTAATATTTCGGTTTAGCCTTAAAACATTAGTTAAGATGATTAACACTTATAGACATTCTTTCCCATTCTTAACTTTCCTTAAAAGGAAATAGTCTTGAACTAGCAATTCGTTTGAGTAGACACTACTCGTGAACTGTGGGATGTCTAATGAAAGTGTTACCCAGTGGGACTGATTTTCTAATAAATTAGAAAAACATAATATAAAAGCTCTCACTAGTTTATCGGTTCCAAATACCGTCTAACTAGCGACACTTTAATTTATGATTCTCCAATTTTTTTTTTATCAGAAAATTTCTCGTGTAGACACTACACAATTCACTAGAAGAATTTTATCGTTCCAATCATCTTTCAAACTAACTACGGTTGTCTCTCGCTCAAGACTTTGAGTGATAGCGATGACATGTCTATTTACGTCACTTAAGTTTTGAAGGCTTCAAGAGAAATATCTCTTCCAAAAAATTAATCGCATGTGAGATTAATAAATACAACGTTCTAGTTACTTACCACTTTTTAACGAAGTCATTACTAGTCAATTTTACACTAGCAGTCTAGCACCTTAGAGAGAGATATATAACAGCTTGTAAATAAAATTGATGAAAAATAAATCCAAATCATACACTACTAAAATTTTAGGAACATAAACTAAGTACTTATAGTCTATCCTACCGTTCCAAGGATTTAATCTAATGCCTCAATTGCCGCTTTAGGGTAGGTCAAAGAGGTTTCGATTAATATTGAAGATTAACTTGAGAATCGAACATCTCATTTGTGATCGTCAATCACCTTTCCTTTTCAGCCAAGGTATTACCAAAATACCTTTATGAGTGTGACCTACTGTTTGAGATCTTTAGATAGACCCGAGTGTGCCGCTTAGGGTCGGTCGGTGACTCAAATGAGTACCCAAAATCCTATCCTTTCGGAGACCAAGCCTTGAATTTTGATAGCGGTGAAGGCCTTCCTTAGGGGCCGAAATCAAAGCCGACACGAGGCGCCACCATTCTCTCACGTCGCTTGTGTCAACAAGAGAGGCCGTGGGGTCGGCCGTCGCCTCTCCCGCTCCCACTCAATATTTTGAAAAAGTGGTGGGTTTATCGATCACGTTTTTGGACTGATGTTACATTAAGGAACAATAAATCATAGGCCCGAATGTTGTCGGTTATGTGGGCTAGCCCACCCGACCTATTCGTTAGAACAAATGTGGCCGTCCGGACGGGTCAAGGCTAGAGAGCTCCGCTGAGCCGTAGTGGCTCTTCGGATGGCTCGATGTTGCCGCACCCTGTGTGCAAACGCCACACATGGAGGTGAAGTCGATTGAGCCGTAGCTACTGTTGACCACCCAACCGTGGTTAAACCACTTTCAACCTGTTTGCCCTTGATTATCCAATCCTTAAACATCAAACATTCACGTAGACATTACGGAACAAAAACGTAATCTCGTCTTAGGTAAGGTGGAATTCACCGAGAATCCAACACCTTAACCACGAGGTTTCGGATTTTACTCCTTATGCTTTCGCAGAGTGGGATTCACCGAGAATCCATCACCCAACCTCGACGATTGAAAAACCCGTGTTCCTCGGTTTTACCCTAATTAGTTTCTAATTAATATCAAACAATTAATTAAAACTAATCGTGTGTTTTATACATGCCTAACTAATTCCTCGAATTAATTTCTACATGTATGCATATGGAGTGGAATTCATGATATGATGCATGTCATGGCAATTTTCCGGTTCTACTCATACAATCTACACATGTATACTAGTGCGGAAAATAAACACCGAGATGGACCGTTGGCACCCCGTAACTAATCTATTCAAAATAAATTAAAACCCTAATCTGCAAATGTTAAGAATCTTCGACGATCGGCATATCAAACGAACTTGGATCAGGACGAAACTTTCGAGATCTGATCTTCATTCTTCGGACTTCAAGATGGACGGTCGGATCGAGCTTTGACTTGTCAATCTTCCTCGAGAGCCGCCCAACTTGTCTGCTGAAACAGACTCTTACAAAGCAGCGCATCATTTACTTCCCGAGGCCGATCGGGGATCAAGATGAATCCCGATCGTCCTAAAAATTTTATATCACGTCCAAAACTCTATTATTATCGATCTGACCGGTCGGATATTTGTTTCAACGGTCCAATAATTTCCAGAAAATCTAGGAAGTCACGATTAGGGTTTTATGAATCCTGCGTTTTTATTACCGCCTCTTCTCATCAACGAACGGACATCCAAACGGACTCGATCTTGATTCTCGACCGGAGGGATATTCATTTTAACGGCTCATACAACGGAAAAACGAAAAGACTATACATTTCATCGAATGATCTATTCACAGAAATTAAACTTGCAATAATAAATAAATTACATAATTTCCTATACTCATATGAACGAATTTTCATCGTTTATATGAGTTTACAATAGATCTAACGGAAAAACGGTGCCAACCCCAATCCATCTCTTCAACCATAGCAATTTAAAAATTATTAATGCATAATAATAAGTAAAATATCACCTACATGCAATTCCACTCCTTTAAGTCGTTTAATTACGATTATGACTATATAAATCGTGGAACCTGGCTCCGATACCACATGAAGGATGCAGGTTCTTAGATCTAAACGAATTAGATCTACGCACAGCGGATGGATCACGATTTACATATCAAAACACATAATTAAAGGACTTAAACTACTACAAGGGGGTTTAAGATCATATTACCAATAACGGGAAGAGAAGCCTTGATCTTCCGATGTGTTCTCCAAACGGCGGTTGGTGGACACCCTTCTTGATACACGAACCTCCTTGATATGCAACACCAAGAAAAAACTCGAAGTTTTTCTTCTTCCAAAAACCCTAGGCAAGAAGAAACTAATTTTTCCTCTCCTTTTTCATGTGTGGTCGAAATTATCAATGTCCATTACCCTTGGAATAACTCTCCTTTTATAGGAGAGTAAATCCTTGGTCTCCAAGTTTTAATTAATCAAATAAATAATCAATTAAACAAAATAAAAAGATATTTTCCTTAATGACTAATTGTGACATGTATTGACCAATAGGAAATCAAATAACAAGTCAACCAACCAATCATATAACAAGAATATCTTTTATTTTCCATATCACCAAAAATTAATTCTTGTGATAATTAAGGAGGAGATGGCGCCACACTTAGGGTTTCTAAGCCCACATAAAATGTCTTTTATGTGTATTAGATTATTTAGCCCAACTAAATAATATCCATGCATATCAATTAATTAGCCCAGCCAATTAATTATCATTGAGGCCCTAATAACAAGATTATTAGTCCGAATTACAGAAGCCACATCGGGGACCATGGACTATAACCATAGCCCCAATAATTAATTATTCATCGAATCAATAAGTACATTAATTATTAATTCGGGATTACGCCACCATAAACCAGCCCAACTCTACCGATTATAGATGTATACTTATACTCAACCGATAGAGTAAATAAGCGTCCATTGATATAATCACTACATACGGATTAACCCTCCATAGACTGTCCATTCTGAGTGGGAAGTCTCCGTGAACTCCAACTCGAATATCTTATCCTTATTTACCATCAACCCCTGATGATCAATTAGTACACATATCGACTAGTAGCTAATTAGTCAAATGTGAACTCCCAGGATCGATCACTTTCTTAGGGCTAACAAATAAGGGGATCGTCTCTCTACTTCCCGCAGAGAAGGAATGGATTCCATGTCTCGTGAAGATCGAACTACTACTCACTCATCGAGAGATAGTGCCAATGAGAAGTGGCTTGGAACACATATTCAAGTGAACCGTACTTAACACATCAAACACTACCCGAGACACAGCGAAGACCCTGTTATCACCTCGAGGATTAAGGTTGATCCATATATGATCATCTAATGATTTAATAAGATTCCTCGATTACGGAATTATATCGGAAATTCAGATTAAATCGGTCCAAATTCTATATGAATGCCATCATATATAAATGCCCCACGTAGGTACCCTCTACCGACATCCGGATAAGACTATCACACCCTAAGGTGTCTGGCGCATTATTGGTGTTTTAATCGGAGAGACCCTAACTCGATTAAGTTCACCACGGACTAACAGCTTAAGTATATCACCACTAACTCAATCCTCACGTGTAATCCATACACCGAGTTAAGTGGTTATATACTGATATATATAGGGTTTGCAAAGAAGTGTATTACTTTACAAGCACAAAGCAAGTAATAAGGTGAGATAAATTCTGCCATTCATTATTAAAAACAATTACACAAATTTTCTTTCGGGCACTACACCTAACATGGATGACTTCTCCAAGTTCACATGGACTATATTAATGAACAAGAAAAGTGAGACACTCAACAAGCTACCTGATTTGCTGAGAAGAATACAAAATGAAAAAGAGTTGAAGATCATCAAGATAAGGTCAGACAGAAGAACAAAATTCTTAAATGAAGTTATCAGATCTTATTGTGAATAAAATGGAGTACTACATCAACTATCAGCAGCAGGGACTCCATAACAAAATGGCGTAGCAGAAAGAAGAAATAGAACTCTGAAGGAAGCAGTTAGAACCATGACAGCAGAAGCAAGCTTGCCAAAGAGATTTTGGGCTGAAGCAGCAAATACAACATGCTATACTCAAAACAGATCTATCATCAACAAACGGCATGGAAAAACACCATATGAAATTCGGAATGGAAGAAAACCTAACATTTCACATTTGCATATGTTTGGATCTAAATGTTTTGTTTTGAACAGGAATCAGCTACATACTTTTGTTGAAAAAGATGATGAAGCAATCTTCATGGGATACTCAGACACAAGCAAAGCATTCAGAGTGCTCAACAAAAGGACCTTGGTGATTGAAGAGTCGGTTCATGTAGTTTTTGTAGTTTTTGATGAACCAAACACAAATGGTGAAAGCTTACACAACTTTGAAGAAGAAGCTACACAAGGACAAGTCTACATCAATACAACAGTACCAGCCACTATTCTGAAAAGCACCTTTGGTGATCAAGATGAAGTACCAGCCAATACAACAGCAGAAGCACCAACACAAGAACATGAAGTTGATGCACAAGCTGGAGCTATGGAAGAACCAGATCAAGAGCAACTTCAGCCTGATTTGAATTGGCTGAGAGATCATCCTGAAGAACAAGTCATTGGAGATATTCATACAGGAGTTAGAACCAGAAGACAACTAGAAAGTATGATAACTTGTTTTCTATCACAGGGGGAACCCAAAACAATAGATGATGCAATTCAAGATGCTGATTGGATTATAGCAATGCAAGAAGAGCTCAATGAATTTGAGAGAAATGAGGTCTGGGAACTTGTTGACAGACCAGACATGGCAAACATCATTGGAACAAAATGGGTATTCAGAAACAAAATGGATGAACATGGAACTGTTGTCAGAAACAAATCAAGACTAGTTGCAAATACTCTCAAGCTGAAGGCATAGACTATGATGAAACCTTTGCACCAGTAGAAAGATTGGAAGAAATAAGACTCGTTCTAGCTTTTGCAGCGCACAAGGATTTCAAAGTATATCAAATGGATGTCAAAAGTGCATTTTGAATGGACTTCTACAAGAAGAAGTATATGTGGAACAACCCCCTGGTTTCCAACTCCCAGGATAGGAAGACAAAGTATACAAGCTCAAAAATGCACTATATGGACTCAACAGTCACCTAGAGACTGGTATGAAACACTATCACAATTCTTAATAAACAATGGATTCAGCAAAAGAACCATTGACAAGACTCTCTTTAAGCTAGAAGAAGGTACAAGCACTTTACTAGATCAGATCTAAGTTGATGACATTATTTTTTGATCAGAAGATGAAAAGCTGTGTGAGAAATTTGCAAATCTGTTGAAAAGCAAATTCCAAAATGAGTATGATGGGAGAGCTCAATTATTTTCTTGGTTTACAAGTGAAACAAATGGAAGATGGCATCTTTATTGATCAAGCCAAGTATACAAAAAACTTGATACATAAATATGGTATGGATACAAGTGGCACATCAGATACACCAATGTGTGCAAGAGTTACTCTTGGGAATGATGAAAATGGAAAGGATGTTGATCAAAAGTTATATAGAGGAATTATTGGATCTCTACTCTATTTATCTGCAAGCAGACATGATATAGCATTTGCAATAGGAGTTTGTACAAGATTTCAAGCTCAACCTAAGGAATCTTACTTACTAGCAGCTAAGAGAATCATCAAATATTTGAAGCAAACAATCAATGTAGGAATTTGGTATCCAAAAGATGGAGGATTCAAATTGATATCCTATTCAGATTCAGACTATGTTGGATGTAAGATTGATAGAAAAAGCACTTCAGGAACTTGTCGGATGCTAGGCAGCAGACTAGTATCATGGTTTAGCAAAAAGCAAAATTCTAGTTGAAGCTAAATATATAGCAGCAGGTAGTTGTTGTACACAAGTATTATGGATCAGACAACAACTACGAGACTATGGCATAGAAAAGAAGACATTTCCAATAATGTGTGACAACACAAGTGCAATATCAATCATATAAAATCCTGTACTTCACTCAAGAACAAAGCATATTGATGTGAAACATCATTTTATCTGAGATCAGGTGGAAAAGGAGATATTATCTTGAAATACATAGCTACTGAAGATCAATTGGCTGATATTTTCACAAAACCACTCAGTCATGAAAGATTTTGCAAGTTAAGAACTGAGTTAGGGATTATTGAAATTGATTAAGTTATAGGGAGAAGCTAACTGGAGTAATCAACAAAGTAACTTTACCAGTTGACTGAACCTTTTCCATTTTGGGTGCGCTCACTTGGCAGGTAAGGCACTGGTAACTAGCGGAGTTCACTTCTCTGATCGTTAGGAACAGTTTTATAGAGCAGCTCAGTAAAAACCCACTCAACTGGCTTAGTGACTAGCCAAGTTACTCCACCGCTGAATACTTTGGAGAATTACAGCAAAGCAAAGTATGAATAAATCAGTGTTATACATGTGCCAAATCAAAGAATTTATGGAGAATTATTTTATGGAAGATTGCACACGTGGATATTATATTACACTCATGGAGGTTATTTTTGAATCAAAGGAATGACGGAAACGCCTCGATTCCCGGGATTTATCATTACATACTTTAATCCACTCTCCCACTACACTCAAAAACCATGATTTATATACACAAAGTCACGCCATTACTCCACAAAATCCTTCCATATTCAACCGCATTCACACTATCAAAAAATTCTCCTATATAAAGCACAATTAGAGATTTTCAGAAAGTTTTTACACTATCTTTGCAATTTACAAACCCTATTTCTCTAAAAAATCGAAACTTTTTTCCTCTCAGATCTTCTAATGGTGTCATCTTCTTCAAACTCACAAACTGGTAAGCAATATGAGAAATCGATTGCCACCGGCTCTTTTTTCCAAGAAAAACACTATCTAAAACTATGCGACAATGATGAACAAGCGAAAAGGCTGGGGGACGGATGCAAAAACCTAGGGTTGATGACATTTCTCAATCCTCCTATCAATGGTATGTGCTATGAGAGTATTATTTCTTTTTGGAAAACCGCAAAATTCATATCCGGATTGTTTGCTGAAGAAGATGAAGAGTTTGGTGAAGACAAAATAGTTGCCACGGTTAACAATCATGAAGTTATGGTAACAGCTAAGGCAATGCACCTGCATCTCAAGCTCTCAAATGATGGGTATGCAAAGGTTGAGTTAGTCCAACAAGACTTAGATGCTCTGTGGTTGGATATTGGAAAGGATGCCACACCAGCAAACAAAAAGTACAATTGTCTGAGATCTTCTCTCAAAAAGCCCTTCAATGATTCAGCTTACTAATAGGAAAAATCTTGAAGGCAAATTAGGAGCCATGGATGCTATGACAGAGGCCAGAATGTGTCTTATGGGCATTATCTACAATGGCCTGCAGATTGACTGGGCCACCTACATATTCAGACGGATTAGAGAGCAAATCAGGGCAGAAAAAACTGAAGCTAAGAAAGCTATCAAAAAGAAGAAACAAAATAAGGCAATTTTCTAGGTGAAAAAGTCCTATGGGATTCAACTTCACTATCTACAGCAGTGTTTGAGCATACCTGTAGTAAAACTCCACAAATTGCTCGATGCAAAAATTATGTTCACCTATGTCAAGCAGCAAAAGGTCAAAGTTGGTGGAAAAAGAAAACAACCAAGTACAAAGGCCACAGGTCAAAGGAAGAAGCCAAAGGTTCAAAGAAATCTTGTTAAGGAATCCTTTGGTTAATTAAAAGATGAAGAAGAGGAAGGACAATCAGAAGATGAATCAGAGCAACAAGAGGAATGAGGCAATGGTGATGCTGAACAACCAGAACATGAAGAGGTTGAAGAGGAAAATGAAGATGATGATGAGGGACAGAATGATGAGGCCACTGAAGAAGCAAATATACCTGAAAAAGATATAGATGACAGAGTTCCTGAATATCTCAACTGGAAGCAGGGAGATTCCAGACTTCAACTTCACAATTCGAAGCACATGTTTGTAGAAGAATATTGGTTCTTTGGTTTTCTTGGCATCACAACCCTTGTAGGTGTGCTTGATGAGACACCACTTTGGGAAATGATAGAAACGGCCAAGGCAAAAGTGCATCAAACTTCTGATGAAGAAAGTGGAAAATATGATCAATCTGATGATGATAATGATGATGAAGAAGCACAGAGTGATAGTGACCACTCTCAGCATGATGATGAGGATGCAACAGCAGCAGATGCAATTGATGATGATATAACTCTGCATGACTTTTTACAAAAAAAATAGAACAGCTAAGACTAAACCAGCAGCACCGAAAGATGACCAGCATACTAAGGCAGCTGAGTTCACCCCTAAGCCAACTCAACATGGTCAACAACTATCTGTTGAAATAACAGCTGATCCAACAGTAGTGTTGGACACTGGATCAGCTGCTGCCAATCTAGTGAAGACAACTCCCGGCAAAGAGCAAGGGGAAATAGGAGAAAGTGCTACACAAAAAATTACGTCTACTCAATTACTTGAAGAAGTATAAATAGGTGTTGATGTTACTCAACCGGCAGCACAAAATCAGGAATCAGTATTAATCCCTCCCACTTTGCCACAACATGATAAAGAGCAACAAATGTAACTGTAACCAAGTCGAATGAACCAAATTGAGATCAGCAGAATTCTCTCAACTTTTTCATGGCATATCCAATGAGTCTTTTCGAAAGGAAGTCGAATCATTGGTTGATGAGCAGGAACAACAAGCAATGTATCTTAGATCCATGTCTGCAGCATTCAAAGATAAAAGCCAATCAATATAGAGAAGATTTCATGCTGTTGTTGAGTATATTGATGCACATAACATTGTTGTGCAAAGGCAAGGTGACCTGATGAAGCATATGAATATCAACCTAACAAACAATCTCTTTGGTCTAAGGCAACATGTATCGCTAGAAAATAGAGCTATGGCCTCAGCCATTGGCACCAGATTTGTCAGTGAGACCAAGAAGTTATCCGATCATGAAAAAAATTCACATCCATTGAATCAAAATTGGATACTCAGATTAGCAGCTGAAGCTACAAACAGCATATTGTTGCAACAATAGGATGATGCTGCCAAAAAGGGAGAAAGAAATGATAAGCCTGAAGGATCAATAGTTAGACAATCAAATTTCTCTGAAGAACAGTTAAGAGCAACAGACAGGGAGCTTAGAATAAGAGCAGAGGCTGAAAAACAACAAAGAAAAGCCTTGGAGGAGAGGGAAAGGATCACAAATGAACCTTGTATTGGATTCCCTCATCCTTTCTAAAAAAGAGATGATGACAGAGATAGATCTGGAAGTCAGGAAATATCTAGCCAACTGAGAAGATCTGCAAGACTACACTGATCCAACACCAGCAGAGGTAGAAGCAGTGCAAGATATGCTGGTGAGAAAAGAACTTTCACTACTCACAGAAACGTGCAAGACTATGATGCTGAGATATTGGACAATGTGATAGAGTTTTTCAACGTTCAAGATAGTCTATATCCAAACAAACAGCAAGATGAAGCATGGGCAGATACAATGATGTCAAGAGAGAGCATGCATCTCTCAAGCAAAGAACTAGAAATACAGGATCTGGCTCAACCAGCAGAACAAGTCAAGCTATACCTCTTACTGCAAAGAGACCAGAAGATCTATCCAGTGAACAACAGGAAGACTTCAACAACATAGAGAAATTTTTTAGTCCCATGGGGAGAATGGATCATTCACAACAATGGGCTCTATTTAAGAGTCTCAAGTTTGCTAACTCACATATTGCTAAAGCAAAGGAAAGGATGGAAAAGCACCTTGGATAACTTACAAGCACGTGAGATATTTTTTGACTACCACAAACTCCTCAATAAAAGGGTATTCTTGGGCATATCTGAAAATTTTGCCCTGGAATATTGGAAGTGGAAGTTCCCAGAGATTGACTGGAGAGAGATGGAAGGGACACACACTACAAAATTCAAGAAGTATCTAAGTAAGTTGTAGTTGGGATGTGTTATTGCCTTTGAATAATTTGGAATGAACTTTTTATTTCCCTTCATGGATGAATAAAATTGATGAGTTTTATTCTTTATCATGTGAAAAATGCTTACTTGTGTTCAGGCTTATGAGGGTTTTGGCATCATCAAAAAGGGGGAAATTGTTAGGAACATTTTATGTGTTTTGATGATGGCCGTACTAGCCGTTATAGCAAGCCTGGAATAAGTTAGAAATCTCTGGATAGGTCTTCACTTAGAGTCTGACATGTTGCATAAATTTAGACAGACAAGTATTGTACTAGTTGGTAGGATGGCTAAGTGAAATAGAAATTCGGTGAAGTGAAAACAGCCAAGTACCAGCAGAGAAGAATGAAGACTTATGGATTGACTTATAACCAGGGAAGTCTGTGATGACCTTGGATAAGTTTAAGTAATATTACAAGTGATGAAGTTCATTGTTTAAATATGGTGTACACTGATCCCACATATATCAAGATCAGTGAAGTGCAAGAAATGCCTGAAAGATCAAAGAAATCAAAGAAAGAAGTAAAACAGCAAAGTAAACTGTCTACCGGCTAAGTAGGAACATCAGTGAAGGAAGAACTAAACAGCTAAGGAAGCAGATGCACTTAACCGGTCTAGTAATAGTTAAGTGGAGGAACATTAGGGCAATCTAAGCTTATTCAGAACATGGTGAATAATTAGAAGATCAATCATTAAATGTCGAATCAATCAAGGACGGAATTGATGATAGATGTTTGAACAAAATTCGGATCACTTAAATCAAGGAGAATTAAATCAGGAGAAATCAAGAATTAAATCAATGATTATTCTCCACATTAAATAGCCAACGGACGGGTTTTTAAATCAAGGATTATCAAGGCAATAAATAAAAGGCATTGACAGACAGAAAAAAAGAGATTTGAATATACAAGAACAAGCAGAAACTCTGTCAATTTCTTAAGCATTCTCTCTGAATCTAAAAGAACACATCTAGTGATCAACTCAGAACTCAGAGTTACAATTCCACATCAAGCACTGAGATTGATCAACAAATCTGTGAATCCAATTCACACCAGTTTGTTGCAATTGAATCTGAAAAATCTGAGAATGAGTTGCAACCCTTTATGATAGCTGCTAAAGGATTTGTTCCCAAGGAGCAGTTGTTGAAAACTG
The DNA here is from genome assembly GCA_026214975.1 of Gentiana macrophylla. Classification (NCBI taxonomy): domain Eukaryota; kingdom Viridiplantae; phylum Streptophyta; class Magnoliopsida; order Gentianales; family Gentianaceae; genus Gentiana; species Gentiana macrophylla. The sequence continues at coordinate 88,503,880 of CM047805.1, forward strand.
AGTCACTGAATATTTTGAAGCCAAGGAGTGATAGTCTTGGAGATTGTGAAGCTTGTGTTTCCAAGGACAATCTTACTATTGTATTGGTGAAAAACAATAGTGAATTCCTCCAATCATCACAGGAGAAGAGTGGATTAAGGGATTACACCACCCTGAACCACTATAAACCTTTGTGTTCATTTACTTACTGCATTTTATTCACACTCTGTGTGTGCACAATCTACTTTGAAACAACTTTTAAGAAGGGACTCATCCACTGCCCAAAAGCTTTTAACACTAGAAAAGTTTTTGAAACTCCAGTATAGTCATTCACACCCCCCCCCCTTTGACTATACTTTAGCCTTCTCTAGGACCAACAATTATGGACTTAGGAACATGAACTTTGTATTTAACACCATAATAAATAAGCCTATCTACCTTCTTTAGAGCAAGATTCGAGGTGAATAGAGGTTAATTTAATGGTGCATTTAGAGCGTTATCACTGTAGAGCGACCTTTCTGATGCCATGCCAAAGCGGAGGGGCTCGAGTGCTTAATTTATGCTCGAGAGAGTGTCCACACGGTGCCATTCCAAAGCGGACAGGCTTAGGTTCATTACGTTTGAGGGCATGACTGTGTCGTGCCAAAGCGAACAGGCTTAGGTGCGTAACGTTCGAGGGCATGTCCGTAGGGTTTTCCGTGCCAAAGTGACCGGTTCCAAAAGTTGCTATACACTCGAAGGCGTGTCCGCGGGGATTTCCATGCCAAAGTGACCGGTCCTGAAAGTTGATTTACGCTCAAGGATGTGTCCGTAGGGTTTTCCGTGCCAAAGCGACCGGTCCTGAAAGTTGCTTTACGCTCGAGGGCATGTCCGCAGGGTTGGCCATGCCAAAGTGCTTAAGTTTGAAAAAGATTCACTCATGGGCGAGTTCCAAATATGATGTCCTGCCGAAGTGACCGGGCTAACAAAATATTCCATCGAGGGCGAGTTTCAAATATGATGTCGTGCCGAAGTGACCGGGCATACAAAAGATTCGCTTGAGGGTGAGTTCCAAATATGATGCCGTGCCAAAGTGACTAAGATTACTCTCATCTATCTCAATAATTAGACAGGTTGTTCGATGCTGTGCTATGAAGCGACCTAGATGAGTTTAGCTTCGTTAGGATTCCCTCGTTAGGAATCTTGGCAAGACGAATGCCAATAGTTATTCATAGTGGGTGAGCTAAAGAGCGTCGCTTCATTATCATGCCCGATGTAACTGTTGGATTTTACTGTAGCCGTATTAATCTGTCAGACCATGATTTTTGATTGGTTTCGTGATCCGATAACGACTACCATTATGATTCCAGGTTTCGATAAGACGCGTTATTATTGATTTCGAATTTTGAATCGGCGTCCTTCCCGTTTCCAACCTCTATATAAAGGAGAGGGTTCCTCCGTTTAAATACTTTTTGCAAATCCGAGTTTTGCCAGTCAAAGAAATTTGGCATCTTGTTGGAGTTGTCCGGCTGAGTCGTGAAGCAGTTCTTCGGCTTTCAATCCGTATTTCCTAGAGTAATTGAGGTAAGCAGATTGTTTTTGCCTTGTTTTCACCAAATAACATGTTCAGCTGGTTAGGAGGCATGTATATGCGTGATTTTTGCATTTTCGGGATGAACGTCATGGGTTTGATGCCCGGTAAGTTTTGAAGTGTTCATAGTTATTCCTACATTCAGGCGAGATAACACACGGTCAAAATTTTCCATTTCTTGTTTGATGCGAGCTCTTTTCTTTTCCACAATTGACATGGATGCTACGTAGGTAACGGCTAAGAGGGCTCGACGCGCTCGAGAGAAGGCCTGCCTCGAGGTGGAGAGCTTGTGGGTTACCTCGCCCGGGGTCCAAGCTCGCCCTGCTTCTTCGAGCGATGTGTGAGGTGTTGAATAGGTGTCCTAAACCCAATCGGGTTAGACCGGATCAGACTGATCGGTTACAGTCTATTTAAGTCCGTGTAATAACTTTATGATGATTAATAAAAGCACTTTTGTTATTATATACTTTGTTTATTTATTAGACCAATTTGTGATATTGTGTATATGATAACGCCTTAGTGTTAAACTGTTATAGAGAAACCATGATAGTGATTATGGTCGATGAGATCACTAATCGCTTTAACAAGTTTGATACTTAAATGTCTCTAGGCTGATGTACTGTTGAATAGGGCTTTGACAGTGCGAACAGACTAGCACGTATTAGATGTCTTCTGTCTTTTAGGACAGGGATAGATCTCGTATATCGAAGTGTAGTGACACTTGGGTATGCACGCGGGCGTGTATTAGAGAATGCGACGTTAGATCGACCCACTTACACATGTTAAGTGTCAAACTATGTGACGATTGTGTAATTATCCTTAGGACCGGAGTCTACATGGCATCACGGTCTGGATTGTCATGCTTTGAAACTGTTAAGGTTTCCTCTAACCATGGGGCGATCATGCAGTAGTGATTGGGTATGATATTGAAGCATGCAGAGTATACATGTAAGGTTGTCTGGGAATCGCATATCCTAAGAGTAGGAGTGAATATCCGAAAGGGCCTTGCCATAAGGAATGTCTTGTCCTCGTGAATCTTTGCAAAGGGAGAGTAAATGAGTTATCCAAGAGAGAGCCTGATATCCAAATTATGGGATACGATCAAGTTACGATCGTATGTATATTACTACAGCGATAAGATTCAATTTACACGCTAACCGAGCACATGAAAGGTAGTAGTCATTGCGTATTGACTCTTCCAATGATTGGGGGTAATAGATGTGTTGCTAGACGCTATCCATGATCGTTAAAGGTGAATGACATTTTCGTAAATTGCACCTTATGTCTACAGCCAACATATTCGGAAGCCTATCGGGTCACACACATATGAATGTCGGGTCGGATTAAAATGCGGTTATAGTTGATGACCAAGTAAGGAATGTTTATCTCGAGACTATAAAGGTTATAGTGGTAAATTTAGATAGAGGTGTTTATTTATTATAAATAAATTAAATACAAGATATTAATTATATTATTAATTAAAGAATATTCCGGAAGCCAATATATTGGCAAAAGGGGCGCAAATCACATATGTATTGGATACACTTGGATTGTGCAATTTAATTAATAAGATTACCATAATATTAATTAATTTGTGGAAAATAGATTTATGATAATAAGATAAATATATTCAATATAAGATATTGACAATATTTAGCTTTTATTTAATATAAGATATTAAAATAAAAGAGATCAATCAATTATGTAGATTTCCTTATTTTATTAGGAGAAGGTTTTTCTCTCTCATCAATCTAGTAGAAGCTAATCCCAATCAGTTTGGGATGATCTAGGGGCACCACCTTCTATTATAAATAAGAGGGGTTGGCTAGCTCTTTTATACACCATTATTCCAAGAGCTAATTGTTCTTGAGAAAACTAGAGAGCTTCTTAGAGAGAGGATTGAGAGGGAGAAAAAGGTCGACCTAGCAGTCGAATATTTCTAATAGCAATCCGGGAGGATTCCGGCGAGGCGTTCGTGTGGATAACTGATAGAGGCTGGATGCTTGGACGGCTTAGGCGCATATACTTCTAACGGACGGTCAAAGCTTCGATCTTTAAGCTCAAGAAAGGTATAATCTTTGTCCTCCTTCTTGTATGTTTATTGCTTAAACGAAGTCGATCCTTGGATCGAAAATCAAACTTTTATTTTCCACTGCGCTACACGTTTGATTTCGTAACAGTGGTATCGGAGCCAACTTCGAGCCTAAGCAATAAGCATTAATGATCGTGTAGTAAGTAGATCCAATAGATTAATTCATGGTTGCTATTAATTATATATTAAGATGCGCGAAAAGAAAAGAAAAAAAGGGCGGCGGCGGCGCTGGGCCGGCAATGTTGTAGTAGTACACAAATGCGCTCCGGCGACCACTCGGCGGTAATTTGGTCGTCGTCTGAACCCCTCCCCTTTTATTTTGTTTTGTGCATCTTAATTTAATATAGTCCATGAATTTAAATCTTGAATTATTTATTAATGGAATTGTTATTAATTAATTAATAGTTAATTAATTAATTGATTGATTGGATGTTATAAAGACGTAAGTAGTTTAAAAGTTAATCTTTTTCATAATATGTGATTGTATGGATTAGATAGTAGATATAATTCGATTATATAGACCCCGATTGGTAATGGACTCAACCTATAGGATAGATGTGAATGGTTTTTTTTGTTGGATTTTATTGTTGTCCTAGGCCGTTATGAAGAACGTGGTCTTGTTTTATTTTTGCATTATCCCATTCCCGTTAGCTAGGCCCGTGTGCGGCGGGTGTAAAATTTAATAGTTATATTTTATGTAATGATGCATTGAGAACAAAGACGAAGATCCAAAGAAAGGAAAGAAAAATAAAAGATCCATGGAGATGGGGCATGTCAAAGATCCGGTGGTGGTTGCGGCTACCGTTAGTTGTGACCCGCGGTTTCGTCAGTTTGTATTTGAAACCGCACTTAGGAAAAGTCCATGATCATACCGGTTTATTTATGCGCGGAATGTTGTGTATGTTTTACTTTATTCGATATTGTAGTAATATGCACGTAGTAGATGTGACCATAATTTAAATAAAATTAATTAAGAGAATTAATTTATAATTATTCCCACAAAAAAAATCGAGTCATAAATATGTCTCACAATATTATAATGACGGTGAAGAGGCCACTGACCGGCCCACGTCAGGAGTTGACCTACCTCGGGTATATCGTTATTATCGAGATATGATCGTTATGAGATCTCACGAATATTTGGGTTAATACTCGACTAAGAATCTTGCGGTGATTGGCCCACGTCAGGACTGTTTGATTTTAGAGACATGAGGTTGTCTATCACATAGACGATGTGATTTGTCAAAGAGTTGACTAGTCAAACCACTGGAAGTCATATTGGACGCGATTGGTAAGTTGTACCTATCCATCAAAATTGACCCGGTCGATCGGCTCACGTCGGGGATCGAGTCAACTAGACGAAATTCTAGCCATTAAAGAATTAATCGAATTCTTGAAAGCCAATTGGGAATAGTTGACTAGTGGGAGCAAGACCTTATATAAAATTTAAAGTGCAATTTTTAGGTTTTGTATACATGAACTTTACTTATTCTATCTTTATTTATTTGTTGTAGAATGTCGAACAAATTGAACCTTCCTTTTATCATCGATAACAAACTTGACGAAACCAAATTTCTCGACTGGGAAAGAAACCTCAAAATCGTTTTGAGGCATGAAAAGATTGGCTATGTCTTGGACGAACCCTTACCATAGAAACCCGCAGAGGGTGCGGCTGCAGATGCTGTTGAGAAATACAACAAGCACTGTTCTGACAGTTCTGATGCTACATATATCATACTTGCTTCTATGACACCTGAACTGCATAAACAGCATGAGTCTATGGATGCCTACACGATCATGGTTCACCTAAATGAGCTTTATGCTTCTCAGTCTCGCAATGAGAGGTACGATGTCTCGAAGACCCTGTTCGGTTGTAAGATGGCACCCGGAACTGCTGTGGGGCCGCACGTGCTAAAGATGATCGGGTACATTGAGAGGCTTGAGAAGCTAGGGCACAAGTTGGAACGCGAGTTAAGTATTGACTTAATCTTGCAATCTCTACCTAATTCATACTCGCAGTTTGTGATGAATTATCACATGAACAAGATAGATTCCTCCCTTGCGGAGTTATTGAATATGTTGAAAACTGCTGAGGGCACCGTGCAAAAGGGCAAGAAAGTGTTCCTCGTCACTTCTTCAAAGGGCAAAATAAGGCCCAAAAGATGTCTAAGAAGGGGAAGGCTGCCCCTAAAGACAAGTCGAAGGATGCTTGCTTCCATTGCGGTGAGACTGGTCATTGAAGGCGCAACTGAAAGGCTTTCTTGAGCACAAAGAAGAGGCATACAGATGCTTCAACTTTAGGTATGTTTATGATTGAGATCAATATTTCTTCTTCTAAGTCTAACCACTGGGTATTAGATACTGGTTGTGGTTCTCATATTTGTACGAATATGTAGGCACTAAGAAGGACTAGAGATCTGAAGAAAGGAGAGGTGGACCTACGCATTGGGAATGGAGCAAGTGTTGTTGCACTATCCGTAGGAGTTTATTTTCTTTCATTGCCCAGTGGGCTTGTACTAGAGCTTAATAACTGTTATTTTGTTCCTGCTCTTACGAAGAGCAATATTTCCATTTCCGCATTAGATGTTGAAGGATTTTCTTTTACGTTTGAGAATAAATATTGTTCTTTTTCACGTGATGGATTGTTTTATGGTACTGGCATACTTAGCAATGGTCTCTACATATTAGATGTGAATATTGATATACTTAACATAAACAATAAGAAAGCTAAAGCAAGTGACTTGAATGAATACTACCAATGGCACTATAGACTTGGACATATAAATAAGAATCGTATTTCCAAACTCCATAAAGATGGATTATTGGATCATTTCAATTATGAATCGTTTGACACATGTGAAGCTTGTTTACTTGGCAAGATGACAAAGTCACCATTTGGATTGCTTGAGTTCATACATACCGATGTGTGTGGCCCAATGTCAATTCAAGCCAAGGGAGGATACTCTTACTTTATCACCTTCACTGATGACCATTCTTGTTATGGTTATACTTACTTAATGAAGTATAAGTCTGAAGCCTTTGAAAAGTTCAAGGAATTCAGAAGTGAAGTTGAGAAACAGCTAGGTAAAGAAATTAAAACACTTCGATCCGATCAAGGTGGTGAGTACCTAGATGGAGAGTTTCAAGATTACTTAATAGAGAATGGGATTCTACCTGAATGGACCCCTCCCGGGACGCCACAGATGAATGGCGTATCTGAGAGGAGGAACGGACCTTGTTAGACATGGTGCGATCCATGATGAGCTATGCAGTTCTTCCAAAATCATTTTGGGGGTATGCTCTCGAAACAGCATCCTACGTACTTAACCATGCTCCATCAAAGACGGTTGAATCTACGCCATACGAGGTATGAACCGAGAGGAAACTGAATCTGGCATATCTTAAACCTTGGGGTTCTCGACTTATATGAAGCAGATGATGCCTGACAAACTAGAAGCCAGATCTGATAAATGTCTATTTGTGGGTTATCCTAGAGAAACTAGAGGATATCAGTTTTACCACCCTGGAGAAAAAAAGGTGTTTGTTGCCAGGTGTTGGTCCCTTTGAAAGGCTAACACAAGTTTAGAGGGGGTGAAAAACTTGTCACCAAAACTGACTTGCACCCAGAACCGAGTTTCTCAAAACTCTAAACCGAATCTAGCTAATCGATATTCAATATGACTCACCTTCGATTCTGCTCCTACTCTTAAACTATGTATTGAGTTAGCTAATTCGATTTAGCTGATGCTAGAACTGAACTAACTTGCAGCGGATAAGATAAAGCCTTCGTGCAATAAATGTGTTAATAAGAATTCTAATCTCCTATGTATCGATTCAATCTTTGACTCGATTATACAAGTTTCTTTGAGTGTTATGATGAAGTGATTATGCAATTAATAGAACAATCACAGTAAATGTAAATGCGTAAAGTAAATCAACACAAGCTTTGTTTATGGAAGTTCCGGGTGGTGTAATCCGGTACGTCTCCCCTTCTCCTATGGTGTAGGAGGTATCACTAGAATCTTGAGATAACTGTTACAAAACCCTAGCCTAATGACAGTCCTTCATGACACCATAGTTTCACTGTCTACACATAATGAAGAAAGGTGAGATTGCTCCCATCACTCTGCACACTGATCCTTCGAAGGTGGAATTGCTCCTTCACCAGCTCACCACAAACAAAACCACAGTCTGCAGACGGCACCAACAGCTGTGGCAATCAAGTTGCAACTGTATGAGAAAATGTGAAATTGCTTTCCTCAAACTATACACAGCCAACCCTTTGTCATACAAATGTTAGGTTTAGAATTGTTGGACTTATTTCTTAGTTTTGATGACGAGTGCCATACTGGCTGTTATAGTGCAAAGGCAAAAAGATGTCTAGATAAAATGTATAGGTTTATTAGAGTTTGATTCATAAATAGGTTTGATCAAACAAGCATCGTAAAAGGTCATTTTATCGCTTATCACAGACTGGTCTAGGTCAAGATGGGTAGATAGGTCGATGGGATCGTCATGACTCCGCCAAGATCAAGACCAAGGCCGAGGGTTCAAAATCGATAAATGAAGGCTAAGGGATCAAACTTAGTATTTAATGTCAAGGATATGGAATCGATTCTAGGCAAGTCTGTGATGACCTAAATTGATTACATATACCTTGTGTAGAAGGTCTAAGTTCCACAAGTTGGATGATGTTTGGAACTTAGTTATATTCAAAATGATGTAATCTAACTTCACAAATAAAAGTTGGATAAAGGAATCACCGCATTATATTTTACAGACAAAAATATAATATTCAAGCAGATCGATTGGTTTTACAAACAGACTAATGAACTCGCGATATATGCCTCGATTAATTCAAGATTATTGAGAAGTTACATGGATAAGAACAGCCAACTACCTCTGACTTATCAAGCAAATCAAAGGTAGAGATTAAAAAGACGTTGGGATGATCCATATTTTTATCCATTGGATACAAGTCAAAGGGGTGGACAGATCGCATCACAAAAAGTAATCTGACAAAGTCACCCCATGAATAGTGACGAGAATGCAATGAGGATGGGACAAATACAAGGAACGTCACATTTGAATTTCAAATTCAAGTCACATGCATTCCTACCTATAAATAGAGGACTTTCAACTCAAGAAGAACATGATGAATTTTGGAATAAACTTCAAGTGATAACATTGAGTGAAAAACACCTGCTTGAACTTATCGAGCTTAAGGTCAGCGATCTAGTTATTTTCTTCAAGTGCATTCGTGTTCAAACTGCATCAAGCATACACACTTGAAGATTGCAAGTCAGCGATTATATCATCCTAATCAAGTCACTTTGCAATCAATCATTTACTTGATTCATTCTTTATTTTATAAAGAGCTCACTTTGAGACAGTGAAGCATCCGTTAGGTGTGAAAGACTGTTGGTTTGTGGTGGAGCCGGTGAAGAGGCAATTCTACCTTCAAGGACCAAGTGGAAGACTCAGGAGCAAAGAACCCTACTGCTCTTAGTTTTCGGTTTGTGAAGCCATAGTTATTGGTGAAGGACAAGCAACCTAGGATTCTTTGTAACAGATAACTCAAAGATTACTAGTGAATTTCCTCCAACATCACAGAGAAGAGTGGACGTCTGAGATTACATCACCTGGAACCACTATAAAAATCTCTCTACTTACTTACTGCATTTACTTTCTTCGCACTTAGTCATTATTCATATCAACTCACTTTGAATCTAGCAATCGAAATCACACACATACACTAATGAGTATCTAATACTTAGTAACATATTTAACAACAAGTAACAAGGCTTAATTTTGATATTATTCCACGCACAAATTCAAAAAACTGAATCACCGATGACTCATCGTTTATCGCCAAGTCGTTAGGAAAATATCATCGCAACGGAAGCGATTTAAGGATCTAGATCTATATAATACACGTAATAAAACATTAAATCTACATCTACAAGTAAGTTGTAGAACATACCTCTTGGATCTCAAAATCCAAGTTGGAGAACCGCTATTAGGATGATCGAACAATGATGTGAAGAACACCACGATCTTCCTAACGTGTGATCCAAGCAATTCCCGTGGAAGGAATTCTCACTCGAACCCTCCGATATGCTACCGGAAAAATCTCCAAGATTTTCCCTTTTAAACCCCTTGGCCGAAATTATCACTTCTTCTCTCTAAGAGGAGAAGTCTAAATTATTGTTGTGTGTTGTAAGGCTTGAGAGAACTCTCTTTATATAGGAGAGTAAAACTTAGCCTCCAAGGATTTTATAATTAATACAAAATCAATTATAATAATCCTATTAAATAAAGATAATCTCAAAATATTCTAGAACAAATCAAGAATATTTTTATCTTTATTATTTACCATAAATATTTATCCAATAAATATTTTATGCACATGTCTTTTAACACACAAGAAAAACTAATTCCTTGTCAAAAAGGACATATGAGGCGCCACAATTTTATTGACCTAGTCAATATTAATTTTGCCATTACACAATAATTTGGGCCAAGATTATGGAAAATGTCTTTTCCACATATTTAATCATTTAGCCCAACTAATTTAATAGTCCACTAAACAATTAATTCACATATCGTTTTAATAAAGTCCAACATGAACTAAATTAATATTATTAGGATTCGACGTCCGAGAATATACATGCTATAATAGGAGAGGCACGTCGGGACCATGGACAAATAATCAATGTCTCCGATAAATCAAATAAATAATTATCTTATGAATGTAATAATTATATTCGATAAATCAATCACAGAATATGCCACCATAATCCCGTGGATCGCACTCCTCCGATTATAAGATTATATTTATCTCTCACGAAAGTAATAAGCGCCCACTGATATAATCATTTCATATGGATTAATCCTCCATAGACTGTTCATTCTAAATCGGAAGTTACCGTTAACCCTTTTCGAACATCTTGTCCTTACTTACCATTAACCCCTAGTGATCAACAATTCAAATAACTCACCGGTAGCTAATCGGTGTAATATGAATCCCAAGGGTCGATCAATGTCTGTGATTAACTCATGAGGAATCGTCTATCTACTTCCATAAATGGAAGGAATGGATTCCGTATCTGTGATAACACGTACTACTCACTCAATCCAAAGACAATGCCAAGATGGGGTAATTCGCATCACGAAATCGGTGTAATCCTTAACCGTCAAGTCAAACCTCATACCGATTCAAGCGAATGATCGTGATCACCTCAGATTAAGATATATCCATAATATGATCATCTAATGATTCGATAAGACTTCTCAATTACGGAATTATATTGAGAACTCGAGATCAAATCGGTCCAAATTTCTATATGATATATCTATCATATATAAATGCCCCATTAGGTTCCTTTAACCGAAAGTCCGGATAAGACGATCACACCTATCGTGTTATGGGTGCATCAATAGTACGTTAAAGGGAGACCCGATACTCTCGATTAACTTTACTACGGACTAATTGTATTTTAAGTACATCTTCACTAACTCAATCCTCCGTGTATATCTCATACACTCGAAGTTAAGTGATTACATAAACGATATACTCGGGGTTTTCTCAGTAGTGTAAATACTATTGTCACATCGGTGATTATGAGAATAATAAATATGAATAATAATATCATTTCATTTATTAAATAAAACAATTACAAAAATTGTCTTTCGGCATCACACCTAACAATCTCCCACTTGCACGAAAGCTTGTGATTAATTGTTTTAGAGCACACCCTATTATTTAAAACTACAAAGAAACTACATCTCCCACTTGCTCTAAAGCAATGGAGACTCATCCCGTATTTTAGTACCCACAAAACTTATCATAACCATTTCGATTCCAAAGTACACTCCGAGTATGCCGTCGTAGGATAGGTCGGTGACTCGGGAGCACCTATATCCGAATGTCATGGGTCTTAATGATCGATCAGGTTGTCGGCTCGAGGCGATCCGTAGAATCGAAACGTCGCCGGTCCATCTAATCATGTGGTACTTTCCCAATATGCTCTTGAACTCAAGTGATTTCGGAAATCCTTATAAGCTACCCCTTCATCGTTTGCACAATGATGTGGTATCGGCTTTCCAAATCTGGAATCACTCCTTAATCGAAAAGGAAATCCCGAGGCTATATCGCTGCCTAGCTACTACAAAAGCCGCTTAATCACCCAACTAGTTAAAGTCGAGTTGGCGTTGCTGGATTCCTCCAGGCAATAGCTTCAACACAAGAGTAAACACTGAGACCGAGATCGACTTAACGATCATCCTTAATCTGACACAAAGTCAGAACCAGTGTATTCTCACATATCCAAGTTCACATTTGAATATGCCCGCATATTATTCCTCGTTCTCTCAAGATACTAAAGGACATACTAAACTTGCTTCGTTAACCGCCGAATCTAAGATTCGGTCAAAATTGACGTTCAATAACCTGACCATCTCTTACTAGAAAGAGAATCTATCACATTTCTCTTGATCCGAAGATTAAGAGAGTCATTCCTGAGGCATAGGGTAGAACTTCCTCGTTGAATGTTGCATACACAGATGCATCATCTTAACCAATAAGATGGATGGAAACCAAAGGATCGATTCTAATGAATTCGACCGAGTCAAACTCAGTAGAATGTTGTCCAAATCTACATTCTGAGAATTGTGGCATTGTCGATTCGACTTCGATAACACACCCATGTTGAGTCCAATCGGTGCGCAGCGTTATCCTTCACAAACACTAATATATATGTATATATTCACTATCAGACTAAAATTGATGTCCAATCCTACACAAGACTTATCAATATTCTCGTCAAATCCACATATTGTAGAAATATATGACTTCCAATGACCGAGAGGTTCGCTTTATCCACAAAGGACATAAGCCTTGACAAATATTCATCGCATAAGTTCATAAGGCAATACCCTTCTGCTCGAATGAATCCAGACTCCGTTTGTTTGGCAAGAAAAGTCTCGGTATCACCCCCTATTTTCTCGCTTTTGAACGAAATCGTAAATACTAAGTGGTAAGAGAGTCCGATTAACTCTCTACTTCTTAGGAATTACCCTAGACCACTCAAGCTTTGCTCTGAAAGATAAACTTTCCTATTCATTCTACTCTTTCCATGTAGATCCAATTACTCCCACTGGGCCCGAGACACTCGGTGGTTCTACAAGAGTATGAATAGCTCTGGAGTACCAAACTCCATTCACAGGGTTATGGCTTGTAAACCAACCTCTATTATCAGAATCCTATACTGCTCACAAAAGAGCCATAGGTCATCAATCGATCCTCAGACTACAAAGTCCGCAGAAACCATAATGGGTAATGGATAAACCATACTCCCACTATTTTCTTGGTGGATCGAAATTCTGATTTAGTTCAAGAGGTATTTAGTGTCATCACCAACAACCGATGTTGGATGTGGTCTGATTTTAATCAGTTAGTAACTACCTTGAGTAATCGTACTTCAAGGTTCAAGGTTTTACTGTTCATGGATTCTATCAGAAAGGATGCAACAGTATAACTGTCCCTTCCCGATTTCAAGAATCTTATAACGAACCTTTTTCTCAATTCTTCAAGATATATCACGATTTGGTCACTGACGGAACGTGTACGTGAAATTCCCAGTCCTACCATCAAGCATTATGTGCTAAATGCTTATATTGACGGAATTTTGGTGAACCGAATCCACTCATTATCCGTTAATTCCAAAGCACATTCTAGGTAGACTTCTCGGTTCTACATTTCAATGTAAACCGTTATTTCACTTCCAATATCTTTATTGAGTTAAGCAGTGTATTGTAGCACATCTACAACTATGTAAGGCAATTCAATGGTTTCTTCCTTAGTGAAAGCATTTCACTATGAGGCGAGCCGAACATCGATCCTCTAGGACTATGTGATGGCCCATTTCTGAGTATAGAATACTCCATCTCCGATGTAATCCGAGACACCATAAAATATTTTGGATAAACTTACCGGAGTGTTTGAATAGTTATCGACAAGAAGTCACTACTGAAGCTCCTACTAGCTTGTATCTTTCATCGACTCGAAGGTCGCCATGAACAAGCTATGTTACTTCTTTATAACCATTATCCTTTCCCGATTGAAAGGAAACTTAGTCATTGAACCTTTGAGACAATATAACCGGTATCGGGAGAAAGGAATCACCCTGAGCCGCCTTGTGTCTTGTCTTTTAGGGACTATGCACTAACTATGGAATATGAAGAAGCGTTTATCTAAATATAGAAACCAATTGCTTTTAATAGTTCTTAAGATGGTACATATAATGATTTCAAAGATTTCTTAGTGGTTTTGACTTTATCAAACAAAAGTCCGAGTCTTAGATTCGTACTACAAATGGTATATTCACTTTCTATAAGACAAACAAATTATCGAATAAAAGGTAAATCCATTCGTTCCAACGAATCTTAAACAGAAAAATAAATCTTCTGCGATATCCAAGGATTGAATCTGAGATTCATTTCCTCATATCACTCCCACTATTTTGCTAAAATTACTGCTCGTTGTCTATTAATCGTTAATGCACAACTATCTCGTTCTTCCAAAGAACATAGCCTAAGAGAAAATCACCAAGGATTCATAGGTTGGTGATCCGAAATCACTATCCTTATCCTATGACTTTCAGTTTATTAATTTTTTGGTTTTAGCCTTAAAATCAACTCAGTTTTAGATGACTAACACTTTTAGACATACTCTCCCATTCTTGACTTTCCGTAAATGGAAACAGTCTTGAACTAGCAGTTCGTGTGAGTAGACACTACTCTTGAACCGTGGGATGTCTATTTCGAGTGTTACTTGTCGACTTCTCGGATTTTCTAATATACTGAAAAACTACAAATCATAAAACTCCCACTAGTTCATCGATTCCAAATATCGCCTAACTAGCTTACATTTCATGATTTTCCGATTTTCAATTAGAATGGTTACGTGTGTACTTAGTTACACTTTTCTAATGTTCTAGAAAAACCAACAAATCATAAAGCTCCCACTAGTTCATCGATTCCAAATATCGTCCAACTAGCTTACACTTTCATGATTTTCTGATTTTTCAATTAGAAAATTACTCGTGTAATCACTACACACTTAAAATTCACTAGAAGAATTTCAAAGTCCGAAATCACCTTTGATCAAACTAAGTTTGTCTCCCGTTTAACACGAATGACACTAGTGACATACCCATATGTCACTTTGGTTTTAAAAGGCTTAAGAGAAAATATCTCTTTCGAAAAATAATTGCATTATCAATTAACTAGTTCAACGTCCTAGTTACTTTCCACTTTTTAACGAAGTCAATACTAGTCAATTATAAATTTTAAGCAATTTAGTAAGGGATATAATGTCAAATATAAATGACATATATTAATTCAAGTTTAACACTACTATATTATTGTATTTTAGGAATTGTAAACTAAAAGTAAGTCTACTCTACCATTCCAAGGTTTTAACCTTGCATCTCGATCTGCCGCCGTAGGAGTAGGTCAAAGAGATCAACGGTTAAATCAATGAATAACTTGTGAGAATCGGACATCCCACGAGAATCGAACATCCCTTTATTCATTGACTACCTTCCTTTTAGCCTAGGTATTACCAAAAATACCCTTGATGAGTGTGACCTACTATATCGAGATCTCTTAGGTACGCCCGAGTGTGCCGTCGTAGGATAGGTCGGTGACCAGACGAGTACCCGTAAATCCTATCCTTTCGGAGACCAAGCCATGAATGTTGATAGGGGTGAACACCATCCGTAGGGGGACGAAATCAAAGCGCCATGAGGCGCCACCCTTCTCTCACTTACTTGCATCTATAGTAGAGACCGTGGGGTTGGCCGCCGCCTTCCCGCTCCCACTCAATATTTTGGAAGTGGTTGTGGGTTAACTAACCACGCTTTTTGATGTTAACATAAAAGCACATCAAATCAAGGATTCGAATGGTGTCGGTAACGTAGGCAAGCCTACCCTTCCTATTCGTTGGAACATATGTGACAATGGACGAAATCGGGTCAAGAGAGCCCTATTGAGATTAGAAGGAATCACCCTCCGCTCTCGGTTTGGCTTAGTCTTGCCGGACCCCGTGCATACATCACACTAGGAGGGTTAAGTCGCTTTGGCGGCTCGATTGACCACCCAACCTAAAGGCGAACCGCTTTTATCCAAGATTTATTGTTCTTTTACCATCATTCAATCTCGTAGACACTACGAATCGAAAACGTGATCTCGTTTGAGCTTTAAGGCGGTTCACCGAGAACACACACCGAAAGGCTAACGATTTCATAACCCGTCCTCGGATCTTTAATTAGTTACTAAATTAATTAATTACCACATATTAATTAAATTTCAACTAATTACGCGAGTTTGTATACATGCCTATTTTAATTGCCAAAATTAAAATTCTACATGTATGCATGGAGTGGATTTATGATATGATGCATGTCATGACAATTCCGATTTTATGTCTATTTTATGATCAAACACAGAAAAAATAAAATTGCGGAAAATTTAAACACCGAGATGGATCGTTGGCACCCCCGTAACTAATCTATTAGAAAATAAAAAACCAAAACCCTAACTAGGGTTTACTACTTTCTAACAAAATCTGCAGCTGTTCGAACTCTTCGATGATCGGGAAACCAAACGAACTCGGATCGGGACGAAACTTTCCAGATATTTTCTTCACTTCTCGAACTCCAATATGGACGGTTGGATCGGAGCTTTGACTTGTCAATTTTCTCCAGTTAACCGCCCAACTTGCTGCTGAATCTAACTTTGACTACACCGCATCAAGGACTTCCTGAGGCAGATCGGGAATCGAGATGAATCCCGATCGACCTGAAATTTTTATGGTACGTCCAAAACTCCAAGTTGATCAATCTGAACGGTCTGATTTTTGTTTCAACGGTCCAAACTCTCCCAGAAAATCGAGGAAGTCACAGGTAGTGTATCTGTGAATCCTGCGTTTTTTTTCTGTTACAGCAGCCTCTTCGCAGCATCAAACGGATATCTAAACGGACCCTGATCAACGCCAAAATTTGTGGAGTTGATCATCTTCTTCTAATCTTGATTCTGACCGGAGGATCTTCGTTTCAACGGTTCGATCAACGGAAAAGCAAAAATACTAAACAGCTACTAACTAGATCTATTTGCTGGAAATTAAACTTGCAATAAAGATAAATTACATAATTTCATATACTCATATGAACGAATTTTCATCATTCATATGAGTGTACAATAGATCTAACGCAATTAAACAATGCCAACACCAATCCATCTCTTCAACCACAACAATCGCAAGCATTCATCATAAAATTTTCGAAAATAATAAAATTAAAAAACGAAAATAATGCAATCTACACATGCATATTCCACTCCTTAGATCTAATATTTTATACGAATAAATATAGATCCCCTTGGCGACTGATACCACTGTTAGGAAAATATCATCGCAACGGAAGCGATTTAAGGATCTAGATCTATATAATACACGTAATAAAACATTAAATCTACATCTACAAGTAAGTTGTAGAACATACCTCTTGGATCTCAAAATCCAAGTTGGAGAACCGCTATTAGGATGATCGAACAATGATGTGAAGAACACCACGATCTTCCGCACGTGTGATCCAAGCAATTCCCGGTGGAAGGAATTCTCGACTCGAACCCCTCCGATATGCTACCCGGAAAAATCTCCAAGATTTTCCCCTTTTAAACCCCTTGGCCGAAATTATCACTTCTTCTCTCTAAGAGGAGAAGTCGAAATTTATTGTGTGTTGTAAGGCTTGAGAGAACTCTCTTTATATAGGAGAGTAAAACTTAGCCTCCAAGGATTTTATAATTAATACAAAATCAATTATAATAATCCTATTAAATAAAAGATAATCTCAAAATATTCTAGAACAAATCAAGAATATTTTTATCTTTATTATTTACCATAAATATTTATCCAATAAATATTTTATGCATATGTCTTTTAACACACAAGAAAAAACTAATTCCTTGTCAAAAAGGACATATGAGGCGCCACAATTTTTATTGACCTAGTCAATATTAATTTTGCCATTACACAATAATTTGGGCCAAGATTATGGAAAATGTCTTTTACACATATTTAATCATTTAGCCCAACTAATTTAATAGTCCACTAAACAATTAATTCACATATCGTTTTAATAAAGTCCAACATGAACTAAATTAATATTATTAGGATTCGACGTCCGAGAATATACATGCTATAATAGGAGGCACGTCGGGGACCATGGACAAATAATCGTGCGCTCCGATAAATCAAATAAATAATTATCTTATGAATGTAATAATTATATTCGATAAATCAATCACAGAATATGCCACCATAATCCCGTGATCGCACTCCTCCGATTATAAGATTATATTTATCTCCTCACGAGAAAGTAATAAGCGCCCACCGATATAATCATTTCATATGGATTAATCCTCCATAGATCGCTCATTCTAAATCGGGAGTTTACATTAACCCTTTTCGTAACATCTTGTCCTTACTTACCATTAACCCCTAGTGATCAATAATTCAAATAACTCACCGGTAGCTAATCGCTGTAATATGAATCCCATGGGTCGATCAATGTCTAGGATTAACTCATAAGAGAATCGTCTATCTACTTCCATAAATGGAAGGAATGGATTCCGTATCTGTGATAACACGTACTACTCACTCAATCCAAAGATAATGCCAAGATGGGGTAATTCGGATCACGAATCGCGTGTAATCCTTAACCGTCAAGTCAAACCTCATACCGATTCAAGCGTGATCGTGATCACCTCGTGATTAAGATATATCCATAATATGATCATCTAATGATTCGATAAGACTTCTCAATTACGGAATTATATTGAGAACTCGAGATCAAATCGGTCCAATTTCATATGATATATCTATCATATATAAATGCCCCATTAGGTTCCCTTAACCGAAAGTCCGGATAAGACGATCACACCTATCGTGTTATGGGTGCATCAATAGTACGTTAAAGGGGAGACCCGATACTCTCGATTAACTTTACTACGGACTAATTGTATTTTAAGTACATCTTCACTAACTCAATCCTCCCGTGTATATCTCATACACTGAGTTAAGTGATTACATAAACGATATACTCAGGGTTTTCTGTAGTGTAAATACTATTGTCACATCGGTGATTATGAGAATAATAAATATGAATAATAATATCATTTCATTTATTAAATAAAACAATTACAAAAAATTGTCTTTCGGGCATCACACCTAACACAAGCTACTGAGGTCTCAGCAGACTACTGAAGTATCAGCAGGCTGCTGAAGTTGCAGAATTTGTTAACTCCAAAGTTTTAAGTGTTAAGTTTATTCACCCCCCTAAACTTAACTAAAGCCTTTTCAAGGGACCAACAAGAATCAATCAAAAGATTAATTCAGTGAGCTGTTTGATTCTTCTGGATATGGCGTTGTAGCTCCAAGATGCCTTCTTCCCCCTTGGTGGGTTACTAGATCTATCTTTTAATCTTCAAGGCAATTTCGTTGGCTTCCCTTTTTCTAGATATAGAATCTGATTCTCTGGATCTGGATCTCTCTGGATTTAGATATGTTCTTTTAAAGCTTGTCCTAGATCTCTCTTTTCAAACATTCCTCCCTGTGTATTTATAGGGGTAATGTAACGGTCAGTTAATTCTTATAGCCGTTATGCTTGTCGTTTAGCCAACGTTCATATGTACGATCACTTGAGCTGTACTTTCTCAGTTACCAATTCTTAATTAATTGACTCAGCTTTTCCAGATCCTCAATTCTTTCTTGACAAGGCCTTAACTCGGTTTTCTACTCTTATTCAAAACTGAGTACCTCGTAAATTTGACATCTGACTTCAATTGACTAAGTCAGAGTACACCATTCAGTTCCTTCATTTCCTGGTAACTGATAATCTTTGTCCTTAAGATTATTCGACTTTTTACGTGATCTATAGTGCGCTTTCGAGTCACCACAGACTTGCTCGATTCCTCGACTTATAGTCACGACTTAGTCACTTTCTAAGCGAGTTTGAGCCTCGCTTCTTGATCTTCAATAATCGAGTCTCAGTGTCCTCGGTTCTTCGATTCTTCGATGTAACCTCGCTTGCTTGCTATGACTCACTGCTTACTTTAGTTCCAATCTATTACAAGTGCTAGTCTGAAACAACCTATACAAAGTTCAGACTCTAGATAGAACTTATACATTTTTTTCTAGACTATTTCTTGCTTCTTCTTTCATTATGCACTATAATAGTTAGTTATGAATTCATCATCATGGGTTATAAGTGAACTTTCTAATTGCATGATGAATCATCATCAAAACATAAATTTTATTTCCAACAATTTCACCATTTTTGATAATGTATTTTAACCCTCCCTAAAAGCAATAATAAGAGAATAATGCAAGAAATCAGAACAAATTAAAAAGACAAACTAAAACAGCTGAGTTCAATACAAAGTTGGTCCAAAACAAAACTGAGTTTATGAATCTATTACAGTTTTTCCTTTTTCCAAAATCATTAGTTTTTCACCAAGATAGATGCTTCTTTTTGTTTCCAGGAGCCTTCTTGCTTTTTCTTCTTCTATCGATTCATCAATCTTGGGTTTAATAACCAAGTATTCATTGATCATTCGATTTTGTTTTCGTTGTCATGGTTTTTAAATTTTACAAGAATCTCCTTGATTTCCTCATCCATCAGCGTTTCTTCTTCTTTTGATATAAAATCATGTCCTTCTCCTTTGGTTTTTGCTTCTGGTTCCAGGACATTTTCCCCATTAGTATTTGCCTCTTTATCTTCAACTTCCTTCAACTCTTCTTACAATCTAACACATATTGCAATCTTCTTTCTGATGCTCAATATTGCTTTGACTGACTCTTCTTCATCTTCCTCAGTTCTTGTTTCTTTAAAAGATTAACCTGTAATTAATTCTTCGATCAGTTTGTCAGTTGCCTCAATATTTTGTTGAATGACAAGTAAATCAGCATCCACTTGTCTATCTTGTTCCTTGATCATCAGTTTAACAAGGTCTTCTTCAGCAGACTTTGTTCTATCAGTTTTATCTTCAGCTTTAGTTACTTCAGCACCTACAGTTTCATAATCTTCCCCCTTGTTTGAAGATATGCAAAAGCTTTCTTCAAATAATTTGTGCAAGATGATGTTGGAGTAGCTGTACAGACCCGAGCAATGTGCCATTGAGATAGACTCATGCAAGTTGTAGAGCTTCTTCTGTAGGGTTTGCGTCAGGTTCTCTATGATCATTTTTAGCCCTTCGAGTTTCTTCTCAGTTACAAGATGGGGGAAGTCCATTCTTACTGAACCGCTTGTAGACGTAGCTGGATCTTGAGATAGAGAACTGACTTCATGGTGATGATTTATCAGTTCTTTCTCATACTCAGTTGCGCATAATTCAGCATCTTCCAAAATTTCTCTTTGTTCCTCAAATTATCCTTCATATTTATCAGCTGATGGTTCACTTTCTTCAGTATCATCATCAATCTGAATTAAGTCTTCTGATTCAGTCTTCCATAATGAAAAATGTTTCAGCATCATCCTCCTTTGTCTTCTTTCTGTTCCTTCATCCTGGTTTTCAATTTTGCTTGAGCTAGAATTCGGTTATTTTCTCTTGACTCCAACAATAACTTTCCTTTTCTGTACTTCACTGGCCACTGATTTCTCTATTACCTCTATTACAGTAGGTCTAGAGATGGAGAAATAGTTTAGTATTCTTTGTACCAAATATGGAAATCCCTTTTTCAACATGAACTTTTCTCGATCTACCTTCCTTCCTTGAACTTTTGTTTTTTCATCTGAAATTTTCTTGATCATCTGCTTGAGAACAAACTTGTTCCAGTCCAGTTTCTCCTCAAACCAAATAGCATAGATTAGTTTCAGCTTTTCTGTCTAAAGAGTGTAGAAATTCCAAGTGTGACTAATGACATTTTTGGTCAGAAGAATTGTCAAAAATGCGAACTCTTGTTTTTGTTGATGAATGGATCCAATGAAATTCTTCACGTCCTTATTGCTCGCTGTAACTTCCCAAATTCTGTCATTTTCTCCATTACCAAAAGTAAGAGACGTAGATCCTTCATAGATATCCAAACCAAGGACGAGGGATAGAAGATGTTCATTAACCACAATGCTTTTCCCTTGGACTGAGGTCCTAAATCTTCTTCCATCATCGGCTAAAATTGCATTTTTGAAAAAATCTCTGATATTTTCTGGGCACAACATTTTGACCTTTGTATCAATCAGATTTTTGAGTCCTCGAATCTTCTTGATTTTGTCTGCAATCTGAAGTGATAGGATGGAGTTTGAAATTTTTTGACTGAAGTCGTCCAGGGTCATGGTAATTCCTTCATCAATGTTATATCGCTCCATAGATTTTCAATTTAAGAGTTCTTGGGGGGAAATCTTGAGATGAAATGGAAGAGACGAAGGTTTTGAGATTGATTGAGTAAGATTTGGTCAAGATTGTAAGAGCAGTATGTATACACTCAATCGTTTAAATGAGAGTCGTGTCAGAATCAATGAGATTGGTAGGGAACGACATCTAATTCTTCTCCTTGATTGACACGTGGCTTCTAGCGATTTGTCTATCAGCTTAAATGTCAGATGGTAGCTGGAAAGTTTTCTGCTTTTGACCATTTTGCCCTTCATCAGCTTTGCCTTTTCAACTTCGTTGCTATGCTACAGTTTTCTTGTGTAGAAGTCAGTTTTTCTGTGGATTTAGAAACATAAGAACTGACTTTACCTGCAAAACAGTTTTAAGTTTTCTTCGGTACCCATATCTTTTTGGGCCCGCCTGGATTAGTTACTGAAGTACAAGCTTCAGTTTCTTCGATGAGAGAATTAACCTTTCTCATATCTCTTCTAGATAGGCCGTTACGCTCAACTTTAGTTGATTTCACAAGGATTCTTTTAGATTTAACATCTTTAACTTCTCTGTGTAATCCACTAGGTCTTTCAGTATCTTGATGTCTAAAATTTATATTCTCTAATATCTCAAGACAGGGTAAGGGGGGATTATCACCGCTTTTGTCAAATTTACTTGATATTAACCTTTCAGCTAGATTTGACACCTCAGTTTCAAGAAACTCATTCCACTCTATTGCTTTGTCAAGTTCTGTACCTTTTTAAGTTCAACTCAAGTGTGAGTTTTTTCAACTAAATTGACAAGCTCGGAGTTTCTATGACTGAGTTTAGCGAGTGATAACTGAGTAGAAGAATGTACCTTTTCTTGATTGTTTGTTACAGCTTCAGGGTTTGATTTTACATCCTTTTGCTGCTCTTCTAGGTAGTCAGTTACTTGCAGCAACTCCTTTCTTTCTTTTTTTGAGAGATCACTTAGTGATGGAATTCCTCTGGATTTGTCAACATATGCATTGAAAACGATATCCACATCATCACTAAAAGGCGGTTCTGGATTAGTATGTGAATTTGTAGTACTGGACCTTTCAAATACTTGATCCTGAAAATCAGATACAGAGTTTTGCAAACAATTAGCTAAAGGAATAATAACCCAACTTCTAATTCTAGATGTATTCATGAGTTCTCAACTATGTGCTTTGACAACTGATACAGTAAGGGGTCTTCAACAACTAGTTATAAAGACAACTTTGGATCACCTCCAAAAAGGAAGAACCGCTCTGATACCAATTGTTGGTCCCTTTGAAAGGCCAACACAAGTTTAGAGGGGGGTGAATAAACTTGTCACCAAAAACTGACTTGCACCCCAGGAACTGAGTTTCTCAAAACTCTAAATTGAATCAAGCAATCATATTCAATATGACTCAGCTCTGTTCTGTTCCTACTCTTAAACTATGTATTGAAGTTAGCTAATTCAGTTTAGCTGATGCTAGAACTGAACTAACTTGCAGCGGATAAGATAAAGCCTTTGGGCAATAAATGTGTTAATAATAATTCTAATCTCCTATGTATCAGTATTGTGCTGACTCAATGTCTGAAGTTTGCTGAGTGATATGATGAAGTGATTATGCAATTAATAGAACAATCACAGTAAATGTAAATGCATAAAGTAAATCAACACAAGGTTTGTTTATGGAAGTTCCGGATGGTGTAATCCCGTACGTCTCCCCTTCTCTTGTGGTGTAGGAGGTATCACAAGAATCTTGAGATAACTGTTACAAAACCCTAGCCTAATGACAGTCCTTCACGACACCATAGTTTCACTATCTACACATAATAAAGAAAGGTGAGATTGCTCCCATCACTCTGCACACTGATCCTTCGGAGGTGGAATTGCTCCTTCACCAGCTCACCACAAACAAAACCACAGTCTGCAGACGGCACCAACAGCTGTGGCAATCAAGTTGCAACCGTATCTACTTCTGCAAGACGGTCAAAGATTCGATCTTTAAGATCAAGAAAAGTATAATCTTTGTCCTCCTTCTTATATGTTTATTGCTTAAACGAAGTCGATCCTTGGATCGGAAATCAAAATTTTATTTTCCGCTGCGCTACTCGTTTTATTTCCTAACATGGGGGGCGGAGAACACAATTCATATTACTACCCAAAGTAATGGCATGATGTTAAGGCCATATTTATATGATTATTAAAGGTTTATTTCATTATTATTTTTCCCACATTTGCGTAATTTACATGAGAATTAAGGGTTTAAGTGTAATTGTTTAATAAAGATGATTTTAAGAGGGTTGTATGCAAAATTGATGATTTTAAGTGTTAATTTAATGGAATTATTATTATTTGGATTTTATTACATTTTTGCATTGTTTATTTATCATGTAGGTGTTGATTTTCGAGTGCTATAAGTGGATAAATGAAGCTCAAGTCGAATTATTCAAGATAGAGTTGGAATTGGCTCAAAGAAATTGGATAAAGATGATGAGATCCGACCTCAAAGCGATCCAAATGAAGGTCGTGCATCCCGTCCACTGGACGGGCGTTTGATTTCATGGACGAAAGTCCGTGAGAGAAAATCACATACAGAGAGTTTGGACGCAAAGCATGGACGGACGTCAGAGCAAAGTCAAATCCATCGGACGGGCGCCCACAAGACCAGGCGAGCGTCCGCTGCCGACTTAGTCATAACCGACTTAAAACTCTATATATAGCAAAGCAGACCTCTTAACCCTAATTCATACCACATAATTGAGATCGCACTTTCACACCAAAAAGCTGCGCCCAAGCCTTTTACATAGAGATGAACTTTCTCAACCCAACAATCATCTTCAACATGATTGTTGGCGAAAAGCCTTGCAAAGAGTCGACGGAGGAAGCCTATCAACAACACAAACCAACTAGAGAGTTCGATGCTTATGTTTAGTGAGTTTATTTCATAGTTTTTCATTACTTTGGATCTGCTTTTGTATTGTTTAAGTTTTATTGAATTAAGATTTGATGAAACGATCTATGTTTACTTTATGCTTGAATAAATTTATGAAAGTATGTTTATTTAAGTTCTCTTTTATTCAAAGTAATGCATCTAATCATGTTATAAGAGATTAGGCATGTTTAGTTGAGTAAGAGTTTGGAAACGATCTCGTGATTTCGTGTTGATTGCATGTTTAGTTTGTTTGAAAAGATAAACGAAACCCTAGAATTTGATTGAAGATATTTAATTGAATTCATGAAAAATCACTACTAGAAACTATGTTCTAAATCATCATCTAGTTGGGATTGTTGGTTGATAGGTGGAATCTAGTCGCCTTGTGCTTTGTTTTTCCTTTAATTGTTTTAATCGAATCGTTTAGATTAAGCTTAGTTTAAGTTTCAGTTTTTAAACCTTTAGGTTTCCTGCAACTTTTCTGCAATTTTCTGCTTCAGTTCATAATCAGACGTTCGTCCGCAATAGCGAACGCCCGTCCGATAGGTTTAGTTTCCAGACGCTCGTTCACTATAGTGAACGCTCGTCCGTTTTTCTGTTTTATTATTTTCTGCTAGTTTTTATTCCTATTTTAGTTTTAATTCTTAGGTTTAGGTTTTAGTTAGTTTCAGCCTTAGTTTAGCAGTTTAGATAGATAATTGTGACATAATCGATAAATAATTGTTCTTTGAATCCGATAAACATTCCACTCCTTTAGACGATCCGTTAACATCCTATACTACGATCCTTATACTTGGGGTGTTTCGGTTTATAAATTATAAAACTAGTTTTTACCGAACAAGTTTTTTGGCGCCGCTGTCGGGAGTCGGTAACGGTTGTCGGATTCTTCATAGGACAATTTCACGAGTCAAAAGGTCGCTTTTAGCACGCAGAGTATTTTGGCCGTAACTTTCGGCTCGAGTGTCCGCTTGGAACGCAGACCCCAATTCGTAAGCTCGCCCGACGCCGACGACGTGGTGAACGGCCAAAGGCCGTTCAGTGCGCTGAGGTCAAAATCCACTGTTTTCCCCTCCATTTTGGCCCTAGAAGATTTCAACACGTTTTTTTTTCCCGTCTTAGTGTTTTTCTAGTTTTTTTTAGGTTTTCGTAGCTGAACGAGCGTTCGATAACTTGAACGCCCGTCCACCTCAATTCTGTCTTCTGAACGAACGTCCATTCATACTGGACGCCAGTTCAGTCTCTCAAATCATCACTTCTTTTCTATCTTCTTTTCTCCCTCTAAACCATCAAACCTTTTCTAAACCTGTTTTAATCAACCCTAAGGTTGATTTCTTCCTTCTCCTTTCTTCTGGTTTATGCAAACGAGAAGTAAGAAGGGACTTCGATCTTTGATCCCGAGCTCGAACGATCTATCCTTAGAAGAAGGCTTCTCCTCGATTTGGACAAAATGGCGGATCAAGATCCACCAATTCCGAATCCCGATCCCCAAGCTCGCTTAAATTTACTCCTTCAACAAATGCAAGCTCTGCGAAGAATAAAGAGACCGACAAGTCGGCATAAATCAACAACTTCAACAATTCCGCCAAAACCAAATTTTAATCAGCTTGAACCAGACCCCTACACTCCATATCTAAACCAAGATTTTCTCGAGGGCATAGACCTATTCGTCCTCCTCGACATGGGAGGAGCGAACTTTGATCTAAAGAACGGAGTAGTTGCTCTAGTTCGAATAGCTCTTTCCATGGTATCGCTCAGAAGATCCACACGACTTCTTGTCCACATTCGTACAAATCAGTGAAGCGTGCCATTATCCTGGTGTTGATTCTCGAGATCGTAAAGTTGAAGCTATTTCCTTTTGCTTTGAAAGGTGAAGCAAGCGAGATGGTTTAAGTCGTTAGCACATCATTCCTCCATACATGGAATGATGTCAAAAGAGCCTTCGCTCTTAAGTGGGTTTCACCGGGCAAGATTATGGAGATGAAACGGGAAATAGCTACGCTTGAGCAATTGGAGGATGAGGCTGCTGGCAAGGCTTGGGAGAGATTAAATCATTAATGAGGAAGTGCCCCAATCACGGATATGATAGACATGAGTTGTTGGAACTGTTTCTGAGGAGTCTCTCAACCTAATAGAGACTATCTTGACTCCACACTCATGGATCCTTCTGTGGGGAGGTGATGATGAGGCTTACAGAGTAGCCGAGACACTTGCCAAGAACAACATGTGGTCGACTCCTAAGAAGACCAATATTGTTAAGAAAGAAGCACTGCAAGCAATCCCGATACAAAGTCGTTGGTTGCTCGGATGGAATTGATAAGCAAGCGGTGGCCAATCTTCGACGCAATTTTCCGATCTTGGAATGCAGTAGGAACGGAGATGACGGAGGAGGTAAATTTAATGGATAATCAAAACCAACCCTTCCGAAACTTCAATCAAAGCCGAACTACTCAGGATTTCAACGACAAAACTTCAATCAAGCCAAGTTACCACCGCCCTTCAAATTCAATTCTTTCAACTCGAACTATCAAAGGCCGCCTAACTCCCAAAGGCCTCAAGGTGGTCGGAATCAAACTCGAAACAACAATCATACCACCTCATGTGTCCTCAACACAAATTTGATGAGCTGGTAGACATGGTGAAGACTCGTCTACTAGTGTTAAAGCAATTGAGAGACAAGTTGGTCAAATGGCAGACCAGCAAGCAAGCAGACCTCATGGTAAACTTCCGAGTTATACCGAGAGAAATCCGAAAGCTGATGTGAATATTTGCACTGCCATTACACCTCAGTGGGAGTATGGACAAGAAGAGGAGTTGAATGAAGTAACGTTGAGAAGTGGTAAACAGCCGGACCCGGCAAGATGTCGGAACGAGTAGCCCCTCCCGACGCCATGAGTTCGGGAGGGGAAATCGAAAACCACATGCCGAAGAAAGCAACGATGAGGAGCTTAGTGACAATTCTTCGGAGGACGAAAATAATTCTGATGATGAGGAGAGAAAGGAAAGTCAAGGGGCAGTACCCCTGACTAAGAAAAAGAAAGAAAAGTTTGTAAGATGGAAGGATAGGGAGGATGAGGCGATAAAGAATCAAGCTACAAGGAATGATAAAGCCCTTCCTTATCCACCAAAAAGGAAAGAGAAAGCCCTCACTAACGACAAGCAGTATGCTGGAGTGAGGAGGATGCTTAGAGACACTCAAGTTAGTATGCCCTTAGCCGAGGTATTAACTGAAATGCCTAAATGTACTAAGTATCTTAAAGAATTCTGTGGGAGCAAGAGAAAGCTTCAGGGATGGTCAAGAAGTGTTTTTGAGAAGATTGCGCAATGGTTTCACAAAAATTGTCATTAAGCGAGGTGACCCTGGCAGACCTTCAATCTCCTGTGAGATCGAAGGCCATTTATTCGAAAATGTCTTATGCGACTCAGGGGCCTCCATCAATGTGATGCCATTAAATGTATGCAAGAAGCTCGGGTTAGATAAAAGGATGCGGGAACGCCCGATTTCTCTTCAGATGGTAGACAAATCTAATCTAGTCGTCACGCACCGGTTGTGTAGCTAATGTTCTCCTTCAAATTGAACATTTAGTCTTCCCTACCGACTGGGTTATTCTAGACTATCCACCTGATAAGGAGATGCCTCTAATTCTAGGCCGAACCTTTTTAGACACTTCTAACGCTCTCATCGACTTCTGCAAAGGACATTACTCTTAGAGTCGGTGACACATCCGTCACCTTCACACGAGGACACATCCCGAAAGAGCCGTAATTGATGAAATATCGTTTGTCGGGCCATATATGAGGACGGAGGGGATGCCTATTATGAAGATGCAATGGAACTTACAGAGATAGGTGTTTTTGAAGTCATGGACGCGTTGAGGATCCGGTGATCATGGACCATCTTCCGATTCATTGCAGTCGTAATGGCGACGAGTCATCTTCACTCGCTCCCCACCGAGCCTCATTCTTGAGTTAGAAGCATGGAGATGCCCAAATGACAAACGATAATTTTGAAGAACTAAGTCGTGAAGACTTCATCCTCGTGAAGAAGAAGCTCATGGGTAGTTGGGACGAGGTAGAGTTTTGGAGAGAAGCTACTCATTGGGAAGTAGATGATTGGGAAGAGTCGCGTAAGAGCTTAAAGATGAAGAGTTAAGAAAAATGATCGATCACAAGAAAAAGGAAACAAGTGTTGACCGGAGGATTCCTATGGATGATTTAATCCAAAGACTTTACTGGGTTGAGCCTCGGGAAGATGAGGTGTTCTATTGTCAACCACTTCAAGCTCATAAGGAGAGAGGTGGCCCGTTAAAGTCTAGTATTGAGCAACCACCTACTGATTTAGAGCTCAAACCGCTTCCAAAACACCTTAAGTATATCTTTCTTAAGGATGGAGATAAATTGCCTTTGATCATTTCTTGAAACTCGACTAAGAGCAAAAGCACAACTGATAGAAGTGCTTAAGAAAAACATCCTCGCGTTCGGTTGGCAAGTGGGTGATATCCGAGGGATCAGCCCAGACATATGCATGCATAAAATCCGAACGGAGGAAGGAGCTAAAAAGGTAAGACAACCTCGGCCGAAGGTGAATCCGCATATGCAAGAGGTTGTCAAGAAGGAGGTTATAAAGTGGCTCGACATGGGAATCATCTACGCAATCGCCGATAGCGAGTGGGTCACCCTACTCAAGTTGTGCCAAAGAAGGCGGAATCACTCAGAGAAAAGAATGAAAAAGGGGAGGAAGTTGCCCTACGCCTCGTGGATCGCTCTGAGTCTCAGATCGACTATCGTGAGATCGAATGAAGTCACCGCAAAGATCACTTCCCTTACCCTTCATTGACCAACTAATTGAAAGACCGAGTGGTCACAAGTATTATTGTTTCCTTGATGGCTACTCGGTTACTTCCAGAGATAGCCATTGACCCTAATGACCAAGAGAAGACAACTTTACGTGTCCATCTCGTACTTTTATGTTTAAGTAGAATGCCATTCGGTCTATGCAATGCACCGCGACTTTTCAACGGTGTATGTTGGCCATTTTGATGGACTTGTTGAGAAATGCATGGAAGTCTTCATGGATCGACTTCTCGACCACGGCGATAGTTTTGATGAAATTTTAGAGAACCTAGATATGGTACTCCAACGTTGTGTTGAGAAAAATCTGGTGCTTAACTGGGAAAAATGCCATTTTCTAGTAGACGAAGGAATCGTTTTGGGACATAAGGTGTCCAATGCTGGTATTCAAGTTGATAAGGCTAAGGTTGAAGCCATTGAAAAGATGACGTACCCAAAAACAGTGAAAGAGGTACGAGGTTTTCTAGGACATGTTGGCTTCTACCGGCGTTTCATTAGAGACTTTTCTACGATTGCCAAGCCTTTATCAAATCTCTTGAAAGAAGATGTAGATTTCTTGTTCGATCTGAAGTGCAAGGAAGCTTTCAATTGTCCTGAAAGACAAGCTTATCGCTGCCCCCTATTTTAGTAGCACCTGACCGGACCAAGCCTTTCGAATTGATGTGTGATGCCTCTAATTACGCCAGAGCGCAGCTTTAGGTCAAAGAGTTGATAAACGGTTCAGCCCATCTATTATGCGAGTCGTACCTTGAACCCGGCTCAATGCAATTACACCACAACTGAGAAGGAATTCTTAGCTGTTGTTTTTGCCATTGACAAGTTTAGAAGTTATCTTCTAGGATCTCAAGTGATTGTATGGACAGATCATGCAGCTCTACGCTACCTTATGGACAAAGCAGATGCAAAACCAAGGTTACTTCGATGGATTTTAATTCTACAAGAGTTTGACCTTGTGATTAAAGATAAGAAAGGTAGTGAGAATATTGTGGTGATCATTTATCTCGCTTAGTAAATGAGGGTGCAGAAAATCACAATGATATAGGCATTGATTTTCCGATCGAGCAATTGATGAAGCTTGAAACGGTTAGGCCGTGGTATGTCGACTACGTCAACTATTTAGCGAGTGGTCATTTAGAGGACATGACGTATCGGAGAAGAAAAAAGTTCTTTTCGATCTTAAATATCTCGTATGGGAAGATCCTTATTTGTTCGTGTGCAGAAAGACGGGTTGCTTCGACGGTGTGTTCCTGAGCATGATCGTGGGATATCTTAGAACAATGCCATAGCGGTCCCACCGAGGTCACTATGGAACACCAAGACGGTTGCAAAGATTCTTCAAGCTGGATTCTACTGGCCGACTCTGTTTAAAGATGCAGAAGCCTTTTGTAAAGGTTGTGATAGGTGCCAGAGAACTGGACGACAGAGTAGTAGGATGGAAATGCCACTTAAGCCCATTCTTGAATGCGAAGTTTTCGATGTATGGGGCATAGATTTTATGGGACCCTTTCCATCTTCATGTGGTAATAAGTATATCCTCGTCTGTGTGGATTATGTTTCAAAGTGGGTCGAGGCCATAGCTACTCAAACTAATGATCACAAGGTTGTAAAGAAATTCTTGCAAAAGAATATCTTTACTAGATTCGGCTGTCCGAGAGCACTCATTAGTGATGAAGGTACTCACTTTTGCAATGCGCCGCTTGACAAGATCCTTGAGAAGTATGGTGTCAAACATAAGATTGGTACACCATATCATCCTCAAACTAGTGGCCAAGTCGAGGTAAGCAACCGGAGCCTGAAAAGAATTTTGGAGAAGACCGTGAACAATAATCGATCTAATTGGAGTCTTAAGCTGGATGACGCGTTGTGGGCTTATCGTCTTCGCATTTAAAACCCGATGGGCACGTCACCCTTCCAAATGGTCTATGGCAAAGCTTGTCATTTACCTGTCGAACTTGAACACAGAGCTTTCTGGGCAATTAAATTCTTAAATTTCGATAGCCAACTCTGTGGGGAGAAACGATTGTTATTCTGCTTGAACGAGCTCGACGAATTCAGACTCCGTGCATACGAGAATGCTAAACTCAGCAAGGAGAGAACTAAGGTACTCCATGACGCTAAGATCAAGGACCGAGAATTCAAAGTTGGTGAAATGGCTTTACTCTATAATACCGCACTTCATTTGTTTCTGGTAAGCTCAAGTCTGTGGTGGTGCGGTCCTTTGAGATTCTCGAGGTTAATCCAAGTGGAGTAATTACTTTGAACGGGTATGGTAATCAAGCTTTTAAAGTGAATGGCCATCGACTTAAGAAATATTTTGGGCAACCAAAGGAAAAGCCTGAGATTCTTTATTTCCAAAGAAGAGATGAGAGTACAGATGTCCTGATTTGTGAAGAGGTTCCATCTTATTTCTTTGAGTCAGATGATGATGACGTTCCTATATCCACCCGTAAGATACCTTCTGTTGAGACTTCTGATCATACCACTATGTCTATGCCCATCGTGCGCAAGAGCAAGAAGAAGAGAGTCAGTGTAGTTTGGCGAGAAAAGTTTAATGAACTTATTGCACACTTGACTTGTTGTTGTGGTGAAAATCATTTCCGCCCAATACTTCGATTCGACATCGAGGTGGCGGTAGTCAAACCAAAGTGGCCCGATCCGGGTTGATCCTTTGAACTTTGTGTCAAGCTATTGACATTAAAAGAGCGCTCTGTGAGGCAACCTAGTTTTCTTTGTTTGTTTTCTTTTCTTAGTTTGTTTTATTGTGTTAGAAATAATACTTTAGTTGATTTTGTGTTGATGGTTATTCCTCTTACGTTCATTGTAAGTGTTTTGTGTTATGTGTTGCTCATATACCCGTGTACCCCGAGATTATATGGTATGTCGAGTGTGGCGTATACTTTTGAGCAGTTTTTCGAGTTACTACTGTCCAGTGTTGTCTATTCGAGTTGTTGCGGTATGTTCATGCTCCGCCTGACCTCTGCCAACTTTCATCCGACAACCACCGTTGAAACCAGCTAAGTTTTCTTTTCTTTTATATTTGCACATTCCGAGGACATAATGTGATCTAAGTGTGGGGGTGTTTGGGTATGTTTTTATGCTATATCCTTTGAAATATGAGTGAATGTTAAATTTCATAAAATTTAAAATTTTTGTGAGTCTCGAGCATATAATTGGAACTAGATGCTTGCTAGTTGTAGTTTTCTAACGATGATAGTATGTGACTTAGTGAGATAATTATAGCATGTTTTACTGTCATGGAGATAGTTTCGTTTTTCACTCACGAAAGCCTTTGATTTTGAAGCATGACTTTTGAATTATATCCTTTCATTATTTTTAATGATTTATCTTAGGAAGGTCAGTATAGTTACACCTAAGTTAGACCGTGTGCTGTGAATATCATAAAGTTTGAATGTGATAGGTGAGATGTAACTTATGACTTTGAAAAGTGAATGAATCAAGTGAGTGAGCAATTATTAATAAATACGTTTGTCGGAAGCTGGTCGATGATTGGAGTGAGGTAGGGCGTTATCTCGAAATGTCCTATACCACTATGATGACCAATAGCTCACGATAGTCAGGAGAAGCTACCTTATGATTTGAGTAAGGTAGGGTGTTATCACGAAACATCCTATTCTACTATGATGGGTAAGAGCTTGTTCTGATATGCGTTACAATTGAAAATTTTGAAGAAATTGAAAATAAAAGTTAAGTCTTTGTTATCATGGATCTTATACCCAGTAGAACCGCATGATATGCTGTAGGGATTATCCTACTGAGTGCGTGGGAAGGCTTTGAGTGGAGTCATATCGTCTGCACCTAGGATAGTCATTGGAATTTTTGAGAGGATATTTCTTTGAAAGGCTTGTTAAGATTGAGAACGGCTTGTCACACATACAATCGAATCTATCTCTGTGAAGGTATTGTTTGCTATAGTTGTTGTATCTTTTGTTACGTGAGTTAGATCTATGTGGATTATTTATAAAGTTGAGCTATAGTTTTGATTGTTTTGTCCGAGGACGTACAAAAAGTTAAGTGTGGGGGAGTTGTTAAGGCCATATTTATATGATTATTAAAGGTTTATTTCATTATTATTTTTCCCACATTTAAGTAATTTACATGAGAATTAAGGGTTTAAGTGTAATTGTTTAATAAAGATGATTTTAAGAGGGTTGTATGCAAAATTGATGATTTTAAGTGTTAATTTAATGGAATTATTATTATTTGGATTTTATTACATTTTTGCATTGTTTATTTATCATGTAGGTGTTGATTTTCGAGTGCTATAAGTGGATAAATGAAGCTCAAGTCGAATTATTCAAGATAGAGTTGGAATTGGCTCAAAGAAATTGGATAAAGATGATGAGATCCGACCTCAAGCGATCCAAATGAAGCGTCGCATCCCGTCCCACTGGACGGGCGTTTGATTTCATGGACGAAGCGCCCGTGAGAGGAAATCACATACAGAGAGTTTGGACGCAGATGGACGGACGCTCAGAGCAAAGTCAAATCCATCGGACGGGCGTCCACAAGACCAGACGAGCGTCCGTTGCCGACTTAGTCATAACCGACTTAAAACTCTATATATAGCAGCAGCCTCTTAACCCTAATTCATACCACATAATTGAGATCGCACTTTCACACCAAAAAGCTGCGGCCACAAGCCTTTTTACATAGAGATGAACTTCTCCAACCCAACAATCATCTTCAACATGATTGTTGGCTAAAAGCCTTGCAGTGAGTCGACGGAGGAAGCCTATCAACAACACAAACCAACTAGAGAGTTTGATGCTTATGTTTAGTGAGTTTATTTCATAGTTTTTCATTACTTTGGATCTGTTTTGTATTGTTTAAGTTTTATTGAATTAAGATTTGATGAAACGATCTATGTTTACTTTATGCTTGAATAAATTTATGAAAGTATGTTTATTTAAGTTCTCTTTTATTCAAAGTAATGCATCTAATCATGTTATAAGAGATTAGGCATGTTTAGTTGAGTAAGAGTTTGGAAACGATCTCGTGATTTCGTGTTGATTGCATGTTTAGTTTGTTTGAAAAGATAAACGAAACCCTAGAATTTGATTGAAGATATTTAATTGAATTCGTGAAAAATCACTACTAGAAACTATGTTCTAAATCATCATCTAGTTGGGATTGTTGGTTGATAGGTGGAATCTAGTCGCCTTGCTGTGTTTTCCTTTAATTGTTTTAATCGAATCGTTTAGATTAAGCTTAGTTTAAGTTTCAGTTTTTAAACCTTTAGGTTTCCTGCAACTTTTCTGCAATTTTCTCGCTTGATTATAATCGTACGTTAGTCATGAATAGCGAACGCCCGTCCGATAGGTTTAGTTTCCAGACGCTCGTTCACTATAGTGAACGCTCGTCCGTTTTTCTGTTTTATTATTTTCTGCTAGTTTTTATTCCTATTTTAGTTTTAATTCTTAGGTTTAGGTTTTAGTTAGTTTCAGCCTTAGTTTAGCAGTTTAGATAGATAATTGTGACATAATCGATAGAATAATTGTTCTTTGAATCCGATAAACATTCCACTCCCTTAGGACGATCCGTTAACATCCTATACTACGATCCTTATACTTGGGGTGTTTCGGTTTATAAATTATAAAACTAGTTTTTACCGAACACATGAAGAGAGATAGGGCCGGTGTGAGCGTCCAAGTTCAGGGGTCGGACCCCAGTTCTGCATGGGTTATCGATGTTGTGGCCTCTAAAGAAAAACCTGTGAAGGAGGCCAATCTAAATACTAAGATCTGGAAAAAGCAGAAGACTGCTGGTGGCGCGGGCTCGTCTGCTGCCGTGGCGTGGTCTTCGAATACTATCACTGTTTAGCCTTCGGGGGCTGATGCTGGAGGCGGCTCGTTGCGAGCTGGGAGGAGAACTTCTGGAAGCAGATTATGGTCTTCCGTCTACCCACCATATAGGGAGGATCCAATCTGGCTAAATAAAAAATCCGTTGTCCCAAGACCTGCGAGGATGGTGTGCTGGTTAGGGAATCGATAAAAATGTTCCCTGATTGAAGCACTTGCATTGGGCTCAGCCCGATCTCGTGAAGTTGGTCGTCGGATTGGGGATAGCTAAGCGAGTGGTAATGTCTGACCAATTGGACGACTTCATGGCTAAGCCCGCCGAAATTCTCAGGGTGGCGGGCATCCTCGCTAGCTAGGTAAAATTTTTCTATTTGTTTTCCGTCGTGAATTCTTCACGATCTGATTTGAATTTACCTTTCATGCTGGAACGGTATGGTAGTCTGCTTCCTTTCTTTTTTAGATGACAACCGCGGCCAAACAATGTGTGAGGGATCTTCTCAGGGGGAGAGTGATCTGGCCGAGTCAGAAAAGAAGGTTAAGAAATCCTTAAGCGAGCTGGAGGATGCTCGGAACCGAATTGTTGTGGCCGAGAATCGTGCTGACAAGGTTGAACACAAGGCTAAGCTGGACAGAATTGCAGCCGAAACAAAACTTTGCATCTTCAAATCTCTGAATGAGCAGAAAGCAAGAGATTTTGATAAGGTGGTGACCCGAATGCAGGGGGGACTGATGAAGGCTAAAGTTGCTGTTGACAGGGAGCGTGAGCAGGCTGCCAGAGGCTCGCGAGTTGGCAGAGCTTAAGCCCAAAGGGCCGGATATGTTGGAGAAGGAGGGCAAACAAGCCGTTGCGGACTTCAAGAAGTCCCGATAATTCATGGTCATCGTGTTTGGGGAGGCCAAGAAAGGCTTTGATCAAGGCTTTTATGATGCGGTGAGGTGCATCTTTGAGGATCGAGCGATCACAGTGATTTTCACTCTAATCACTAAATGCTACCGCAAGCGCACGCCTTATCAATTTATGTTATCTAAACAAATCAAAATTTAAGGGGATTGAATTATAAAATAACTATAAACTAAGGTTCTATTTAAAACTCAACACAAGTCCAAGAATTTGATAAAAATTAAGTCGCAAAAACTTTTAGGATCTCGGATTACCACGGTAATGAATATATGACTTTTACAACGACCTTTTCCATTTATTATGAATTTTTATTTACGTTGACGAATAATTAAAAGTGGTTAACAATATTCTTTCGAATTACTATTAATTGTGCCTAAATTAGTGTCACAAGAAATTTCAATTAACTCTCGCTCTCAAGAAGTTTCTTGATTGAAATCAGGGTTCTAATTTATCAATTAAATTTCACATTTTAGTCCATCATCAAATTGATAACAAAATCTTCATATAAATCTATAGAAATTCATCTTTCGATCCATTAATCCATAGATTCACACGAAATAGCATACTAAAATCGATATGAAAGCATATCGAAGAATAGGAAAGATCGAATCTTTAACTCACATATCATTTACTGGTCTATTTTTGAAGAGAGTTTGAGAAAGTGATAAACACTAAAGTAAACTTCAACTTGGTTTATTCATCATAAAAGAGTGAGTATAAATAGGTACAAGTAAGTGAGAAAGGTCCTAGTAGAGTATAAGCTTAGAGAGAGCAATTAATTACTGTAGTCGGCTAGTATTAATTGCTAGAGTTATCTATTACCTAATAAGACAAAATAGAGTTACTTTATGACTTTATGACATATTAATTGTTTATACAATACAATTAATATGTCTTACAATTAATATGTCTCACAATCAATATGTTACACTAAAGTAACGTAATATTTCCACACACACCCCCTCAAACTGGGGTTGTATATGTTAATACAAATTAAGTTTGCTACTCAATCAATTTGAACATAAGTGGTGGAATTGCCTTGGTGAGAATATCGGCATTTTGGTCTCTCGAGGGAACATACTTTGAGTTGAATGATCTTGGCATCAATCTTCTCTTTAAGGAAATGTCTGTCAATATCCACATGTTTGGTTTTATCATGATGGACTGGATCCTCTGCCATGCATAAAGTGAATTATTGTCACAAAGCAGAGCATGACAGGTTCTTTGAGGGTCTGGCGAAGATCGATGAGGACTCTTTTCACCATAATGCTTCACAAATGACCAAAACCAATGCCCTGAGTTCACTTTCAAGACTACTTCTGAGACAAGAGGTTGTTTCTTGCTTCTCCAAATGACCAGATTACCCCATACATATGAGCAATAGCCTGTGGTAGATCTTCTCTCTATGTATGTGACCAACCAAATCGACATCATCGTGTAAACCTTGATAGATCTCTCGGCAGACTTGGTGAAATGTAAGCCATGGCCAGGAGTGGACTTCAGGTACCTCAGTATCCTGTTCACAGCATCCCAATGTTGCTCAGTAGGGCAATGCATGAACCGGCTAACCAGACTGACTCCATATACAATATCGGGTCTTGTATGGGACAGATAAATGAGTTTCCCTACAAGTCTTTGATATTGATCCTTTCTGATAGAAATGTCACCATGCAGCAGGGTATTACTGGGGTCTACTAAGGATACAACATGTTTGCATCCCAAGATGCCGATTTTCAAAGAGTCCAAAGACATACTTCCTCTGTGAGACAGATATACCCTGGCTGTTCCTTGCTATTTCCATACCAAGAATGTACTTGAGGTAGCCCAAATATTTAACTTGAAATACTTTGGCCAGCAGGGTCTTCAATTGTTGGATCTCAGCAGGGTCATCACCAGTAAGGATGATATCATCCACATAGACAATAAGAATGGATCTTTTCTGGTTTGTTGTTTTGATAAACATGGTGTGATCTGAGTTGTATTGATGATATCCAGCAGCTTTAACCACAATAGTAAGTTTGCCAAACCAGGCTCTAGGGGACTGATTTAGGCCATATAGAGATTTCCTCAATTTGCAAACTTTCCCTTGAGTGTGAGTGTTGACAAAACCAGGAGGCACATTCATATAGACTTCCTCAGTGAGGTCACCATTTAGGAAACCATTCTTGATATCCAATTGGTGGAGAGGCCAGTCAAGTTGGACAGCAAGTGAGATCAGTACCCTGACAGTGTTTAGCTTTGCCACAGGTGCAAAGGTCTCTTTGTAGTCAAGACCATATGTTTGAGTGAATCCCTTTGCAAACTGATCTAGCTTTGTATTTGTCAATAGTACCATCAACATTGTACTTGATAGTGAAATGACCATTTGCGGTATTTATGCTTCTTTCCATGTGGGAGAGTGGTGAGATCCCAAGTATGGTTGTCAAGGAGAGCGGTCATTTCAGTTTTGAAAGCTGCCTTTCACTTATCATGTTGGAGAGCTTCCTGTATATTCTTAGGAATAGAGTGAGAATCCAAGTCCTGTGTAAACATAGCAAAAGAAGGTGACAAGTGATCGTATGACACATAAGTATGAATAGAGTGATTAGTGCATGATCTCTTTCCCTTCCGGACAGCAATGGGTTTGTCATCAATATCAGTGGAATGAGCAGGGTCAGTAGGCTCAGGAGGCTGCTGAGGTTCAGTGGTTTCAGCAGGCTGCTAAGGTTTAGTAGGCTCAGTGAGGTCGCTTTGAGGTTCGATAATTTGGTTGAGGTGCAGATGATCGGTGAATATCGAGTCTCATCGAGAGTAGTTTGAGGGATTGTGGTGATCTCAATCTCAATAAGGCTTCCATCTGTGGCTGTCTCAGTAGGTTTGCTGTAGTAAGGAGTTTTTTCAAAGAATTTTACATCCATAGAATTGTAAAATCTTTTGTCAGTGGGAGAATAACACTTGTAACCTTTCCTGTCTTTGGCATAGCCTAGAAAGATGCATTTATGAGCTTTGGGATCAAGTTTGCTTCTGTGTTGGGCATGAATGTATACAAACACAGTACATCCAAAGATCTTTGAAGGCAAGTCAGCAATGAGGTGAGGACAAGTATGAGTTGTCAGCAGGGTTTGAATGGGGGTCTTGAATCCTAACACTCTGCTGGGTAACCTGTTGATCGGGTATGTGGCAGTTAATATAGCTTCACCCCACATATATTTAGGCACATGTGTGGTAAACATGACTGATCTAGCCATCTCCAGTAAGTGCCTGTTCTTCCTCTCAGCAACCCCATTTTGCTGAGGTGTCTCAACACAGCTACTGGTGTGAATAATCCCCTTATCATTCAGGAAGATGCTGAGGTTGGACTCATAGTATTCCAGGGCATTATATGTTTTTAAGATTTTAATCTTAGTGTCAAATTGAGTGGATACCATATTATAAAATTCTTTGAAGATGGTTCCAACTTCAGATTTATCTTTCATCAGAAATAGCCATGTGACCCTGGTGTGATCATCTATGAAGGTGACAAACCACCTCTTCCCTGTTATAATTTTAACTCTTGAAGGTCCCCATACATCACAATGTTTTAGAGTAAAAGGAGTGGAAGGCAAGTAAGGTAATTTAGTATACACAGACTTAGTAAGTTTAGCAAACTGACAAATATCACATTGAAGGTCACTGAGGTTACATCCTTTAAACAGTTCAGGAATTAAAGACTTTAAATAACCAAAACTTGGATGACCTAGCCTATAATGCCATAACATGATATTGTCTAAGGTTTGGTTGCAGGCTGCTGAGGCAGTTTCAATCTTCAATCTTCTGTCTTCAGCAGGGTTGACCATAAACAGTCCTGAGCAGGCTTTAGCTCTCCCAATCACTTCCTGTGAAGAAAGATCCTGGAAAATACACTGATTGTCATTAAATAAGACTGTCCAATTTAGGTCTTTAGTGAGTCTACTGACAGAAATGAGGTTACAGTCTAATTTAGGAACAAATAGGACATCCTGAAGGTATATCTTATCAGTAAGTTTAACATTTCCAAAGCCTTGTGCACATGAAATAGATCCATCAGCAATCCTAATATTGTGGGTTTGATGACAAGGCCTAAACTGAGATATAAGACTCTTGTTACCAGTCATATGGGATGAGGCCCCAGAATCAACAATCCAAGTATCATTACTGAGAGGTGAGTGGAATATACCTGTTTTAGCATGAGTAGCTATATCAGTGATAGGACTACCTTCCTTTTGTTGAGCAATGAAGGCTTTGAAGGCAGCAAACTGAGCATTCAACATGGTATCTTTGTTCCCTTCCTCACTGACATGCCCGCTCGACTCTCCTGGTTGGTTTGGAGGGTTTAAAAGAGTTAGGCTTACCATGTAGTTTCAAGCAAGTG
Organism: Gentiana macrophylla; assembly: GCA_026214975.1. Taxonomy (NCBI): domain Eukaryota; kingdom Viridiplantae; phylum Streptophyta; class Magnoliopsida; order Gentianales; family Gentianaceae; genus Gentiana; species Gentiana macrophylla. The sequence goes on from CM047805.1 coordinate 88,544,810, forward strand.
TCCTTGGTGTGATTTGTGCGTTCAAAGGGTCACAGAACAACTTTCCTGCCTTCTCAGTAGGGTTCATGTAAGTCTCAGTGACCTCAGCAGGCTTCCTGATCACCAACATTGCTGAGCTATCAGTAGGGTGATCAGCAGGGTTGCTTTCCAACATTACTTTCCTCCTGCTTTCCTCATGTTTGACTTGAAAGAAACACAGATTTGAGGCTGGGGAGAGGTTTAGTAGCAAGAACTCTACCTCTAACATCATCAAGGGATGAGTTCAGTCCTGTAAGGAACTTGAATACCCTCTTCTTCTCAATGATATTCTTGTATAAGGCAGCATCCTCTACATCCTTCCATGGGTGAATTTCCAACATATCTAGGTGTTGCCATGCCTTAGATAGTTGGTTGAAGTACTGAGTTACAGACAGATCCCCTTGTCTACAATTTTGTATTTGAGCTTCAAGATCATAGACCTCAGATGTATTGTCCTTTTTTGAGTAAAGGTCTCTGGCATTGTCACAGATCTCCTTTACAGTATCATACATCATGAAGTTCTCACTGATCTCTTTTGTCATTGACCTCGTGAGGATGGTCATGACTTGGTTATTTTCTGTATCCCATGCTTTAAACTTGGGGTCAGTTTCAGCAGGGGCAGGTTTGGAGCCAGACAAGTATCCCATCTTGCTCTTGCCTGAGATATACATCTTCATAGATCTTGACCACAGCAGGTAGTTGTTGTCGTCAAGTCTGTGATTTGTAAATGAATGGTTTTCAGTGACCCCAGTCTGCTGAGGCAGCTGGGACTCTACTGAGGGTGAGGAAGCTTTAGATAATGAAGACATTCTTGATATGAGATGAGAAGTTACAGCAGGGTAATGAGATTTTGCAGCGGATTCAGGAGTTTAAGTCTCTGATACCATGAAGAGAGTTTGAGAAAGTGATAAACACTAGAGTAAACTTCAACTTGGTTTATTCATCATAAAAGAGGGAGTATAAATAGGTACAAGTAAGTGAGAAAGGTCCTAGTAGAGTATAAGCTAGGAGAGAGCAATTAATTACTAGAGTCGGCTAGTATTAATTTCTAGAGTTGTCTATTATCTAATAAGACAAAATAGAGTTACTTTATGACTTTATGACATATTAATTGTTTATACAATACAATTAATATGTCTTACAATTAATATGTCTCACAATTAATATGTTACACTAAAGTAACGTAATATTTCCACAATTTTTAATCCCAAAAAATTTAATCTACTCACACATGACTAAAACATCTCAAAAATCATGGATTTAAGCATTATGAGACGTAAAAATAAAATTAAATGGAGAAAATTAAGATGGAGAAAATAGAATAGTCTCACAAATAGCATAAAACCAAGAAATTTATGATTCATCCTTCGCTCTTGAGCCCTAAGCAATGAATATTGTTCTTGAAAAGTCGAGAGAAAAATAATAGATGTATGGAATATGGTTTTCACGCCTCAAAGATATCCTATATGACGTCCAAGAAATTTATTTTTGTAGACTTGGAGAGGGATTAATAAATAATTACAAAATCCAGGAAGTTCCAAAATTAATTTTATCAAGAAAATATCTAAAAGTCAAATCTATATCAATCTTGGACTCTTGTAGTGTGCGGACTCTTGATTTTCCATGAAAAACACGCCATTATGAAAGAAAATATGTTGGAAAAGTTTCCGCTAATCAAAACATTTCATTGGCCAGATTCAGATTCCTGATAAGCGTCATAACCTAGGTATGACAAAGGCTGATTTCCTGAACTCTTCCACTTTAGCTCCGTTTTTAGGTCTTTTCCATCTCATAAGTAATCTAGCTCAAAAAGGATAAAAAAATATCACAAAATAGCAACATACGACACCAAATTGAGTCCAAAACATCTAGAATTATTAGACTTTTTAGGAACTTATCAGTGACCATCCTCCTTCCATAGAGCAACATTCGAAATGGGCTACTCTTAGGCTGTTCGACCCATCTCTATGGCCATTGTTGGAATAGTGTCCTAAACCCAATCGGGTTGGACCGGATCCGACCGGGTCGGATCATTTCTACTATTTCTTTATGTTTGTACATATATTAAATGGCTTTTCTGTTGTCATATATATGTTCTTTTAAAGAACCAATTATGAATTGTTATATGATAACGTCCTTAGTATTAAACTGTGATAGAGAAACCATGATAGGCGATTATGGTTGATGAGATCTCTAATCACTTTAATAAGTTTGATACTTAAATGTCTCTAGGCGATGTACTATTAAACAGGGCATTGATAGTATAAGCAGACTAGCACGTATTAGATGTCTTCATCTTTAGTAGGCGGATAGATAGATCTCGCTATCGAAGTGTAGAGACACTTGGACCATGCGTGGGCGTGTATTAGAGAATGCGACGTTAGATCGACCCACTTACACAAATAAGTGTCACACTATGTGGCGGTTGTGTAATTATCCTTAGGACCGAGTCTTCATGGCATCACGGTGTGGATTGTCATGCTTTGACACTATTGAGGTTTCCCAGCCATGGGGCGATCATGCGGTAGTGATTGGGTGTGATCTTTGAAGCATGCGGAGTATATATGATTGGTCGTCCGGGAATCGCGTACCTTATCGCATGAGTGGTAAATATCCGAAAGCGGCCTTCTTATAAGGAATGTCTTGTTCTCGTGAATCTTTGCAAAGTGGGAGTAAACATGTTACTTCGAGAGAACTTGATATCCGTTTATAAGATCACGGTTGTTAATGTTTGACACTCGATGTGCGACCGTATGGATATTATTACAATGATAGGATTGTAAGTTACACGGTAATCGCTTTTCACATGAAAGGTAGTAGTCATTGCATTTGACTCTTCCGATGATTGGGGATCACGGTGTGTTGCTAGACGCTATCCCGTGATCGTTAGGCATGAAGGGCATTTTCGTAATTTGTACTTTGTGTCTACGGCCAACATATTCGGAAGCCTATCGGGTCACACACATATGAACATCCAAATTGATTAAAATGTGGTTATAGACGATAACCGAATAAGGAAAGTTGATCTCTATACTATAAAGGTTATAGTGGTAAATTAATATGGTGGTATTTATTTATTATGAATAAATTAAATACAAGATATTAATTATGATGATTAATTAAATATGTATATTGATACATATATAAAATTCGAAATATGTATATATGATATACATGTATTTTGCAAATTAATTAATCATAGTATTATATTAATTAAAGAATTTTCCATAAGTTAATTAAAGGGAAAAGTGGCGCCATTCATAGTGTGTACATGACACACTTAGATTGTGCAATTTAATTAATAAACTTACCATAATATTTATATGTGATATTAATTGATTTTGAGAAAATAGATTTATGGTAATAATATAATTTGTAATCAATATAAGATATTGGAAAATCAAATTATGGAAAGAGATCAATCACATTAATTGCTTTTCTTTATTTTATTGGAAAAGGTTTTCCTTCCTCCAAACTATAGGTGGCGCCCAAACTAGTATAAATAAGAGGGCTTGCCAAGCTCTTTAGTACACCATTCTTCCAAGAGCAATTGTTCTTGTGAAAAATTGCAAGAACTCATAGTTCTTGTGTAAGAAAGAGGGCTTCCTATAGTGAGTTTGTGAGGAGGAAAAGGTCCGATCTAGCAACCGGGTTTTCCGATAGCAATCCATGATGGGATTCCGGCGGTGTTCGTGTGGACTAGCGGTAGAGGCCGAACACTTGGCGGCTCCATGTTTGAACTACTCTCCTTAGACGGGTCAAAGCGTCGATCTTTTAGATCAACCAAGGTAACCGCCGTCTTTAGTTTATTCGTTTATTGCTTAAACGGAAGTCGATCTTGGGGAAAAGGAAATCAAAATTTTTGAATTCATTGCGTTCCCGCTTGATTTCCTAACAAAGGTATCGAGAGAGCTTGAGCTTAAGCAATAAGCGTGTTTATTTGCGTAGTTAATTTTATCGTTTAAATCACGTAATTAAAAGATGATATATTTTGATTCGTAAACGCGATACGAAAAGAAATTTTTGTTTTGTGTATTTATGTTTCAATATAGTTCATAGTTGTGATTAGTCGATAGATGCAAGATTCAAATCACGATACGTTAAGTCGAGGTTGAGTGATGGATTCTCGGTGAACCCACTCTTCGTTAATTCGATGTGCTCGACTTTTTAGTCCCGTGATATTTATTGTGCATAGATATCTCGTTGTTTAGTCGTGTCATGGTTTAGAAACCAACGACATCCCTTTGATTACGAATCAAAAGGAAAGAAACAAAGAGAGATTTAATTTTAATTTAATTTTAGAATAGTTCTAATTAATTAAAATTAAATCGTTTAAAATTAATCGTTAATTTTATTTCGATTAAAATCATTTAATTAATTAAATGTTAATTAGTTAATTGATTGGATAAAATTATTTAATAGATTAAATGTTAATTGATTAATTAAGACGCAAGTAGTTAATTCTTAATTTTATCTTTTTCATAAGATTTTATTGTATGGAATAGATATAGTAGATATAATATGATTATATGGACCCGATTGATCATGGACTCGATTGATAGGATAGATGTGAATGATTTAATTTTCTCGTTGGTTGAAAAGATGTCCTAGGCCACATTATGAAGAACGTGACCTAGTTTATTTTCTCGCATTTATCCCATTCCGTTGGCTCCCCTGTGCGGCGGGTATATTAGATAGAATTGAATGTAACAAGAATGGAGCGTAAGATGGAGACCAAAGAAAGAAGCGAAAACAAAGATCCCATTGGAGAATGGCGCATTGAAGATCCTATTGGCGGTTGCGACTAACCTTAGATTGTGACCAGCGGTTTCGCTCGATTTGTATTCGAAACCGCACCTAGGAAAAGTCCATGATCATACCGGTTACATTACGCATTTATTTATTTTGTGCTTGTATTTATTTTATATGATACGATAGATGCATGACTAGGCACGATCTAGATAAATATGTAGGATGTATGTTTATAGAGATAGACATATTTATGATGAGACCATGATTAAAAATTAATTAAGTGAATTAATTTACATAAATACTTCCACCTCAAAAGAATCAAGTCGAAATTGCCTCCCCATATTATAATGACGGTGAAGAGCCCTTGTTCGATCCAACTCATCACCAAAGCGGGGGTTGACCTACCTCGGGTATATCGTTATTATCGAGATATGATCGTATGAGATCTCACGAATATTGGGGTTATGACTTGACTAAGAATTCTCTCGCCACCACCAAAGCGGGTCGTTTGGATTTTAGAGGCAAGGGTTTGACTATTTCATAAGATGAAAAATTTGTCAAAGAGTTGACTAGTCAAACAACAAGAGTCGTATAGGATACGATTGACAAAGGGATGTTGTCTACCTATTATGCTATTTTCGCCCACCACCAAAAGCGGGTCGGGGTAGTTTAGTGGGATCTTGTCCACTAAAGAAATTAATAATTCTTGAAAGTCAATTGGAAGTAGTTGACTAGTGGGAGCAAAATCATAAACCAAAAGACCATTTTGATTTTGCGTGTATAAACAACAACACTCATTTATTTTCATTTTTATGTTGTAGTTTTAGCAAACTTTTATATTTATGTTTAATTCTCGATTAGTAAAACCAAATTATGACTGTTAATTTTGAGAAACGTTCTCAAATATGGTTAAGTAATTTTAATCCTTTTAAAATAAGCAATGACATGAGCAATCCCGTTATAGTAGTTAGAGACAAGGAGACTACATATTTGATGGAGTATTCCAAGGCTTTGATTATTAATGAAAGCGGAAGCTCATGATATGATTAAATCATTCGAAATAAGTTTCAACGAATTAGTCATATATTGGATACGATCCAAGATGATCATTCATCATACGATGACAAGCATTCAAACGTTGGATAAGAATGACCACATCTAATTTTGGAAAGGTTGTTTTCAAAATTGTAAGATTTAAGTATCGACTTAATTCTATCATTGCTTAAAGGTTAATTAAATAGTCAATGTTTTGAATACGATTCGAAAGGTTAAATAAACTATTTAATAAACATTAGATTTTCTTTATGAAAGGAAATCAATGACATAGCTCTTGTGATCTTTCTTAAGTCTTATGAAGACTACACTAAGAAACATTTTTCAAGTGCTTAAAAGGGTTGAAAGGGAAAGTTAGGGCATGTGCTTAAATATAGAGCTTATTGAAGTTTCTATTCTAGGCAAGTGAGTTGAGATAAATGCATGCAAGTTCAAAGTCAACTCTAAGATATATGATATCTTACGAGTCCGATTAAATTAGAAAGATTAAATACGATATGAAGGTGAAGCAAACGTTGTAACACTTACCATATTCGGATCTAGTAAACTGATAAGGAACTAAATAAATGTTATTATGTTCCGGTTCTTATGAAGAACGTACTTTCAGTTATCCGTCAGGATTTGAGAGACATATTCAATTGTAAAGAATAAATGTTATTCCGATAAAGTTGGAAGGTCACTTTGAATCCAACATACTAGATTGATGTCACTATATAGTTGATATATGTGATAAGATCTTAACTAAATATTTGTATGGTCATTATCCTTGATTTGTGGTTACTCTGAAGCACGATCTCTACATGGAATGGAGCGTGTAATCAAACGTCATTCGATGATGTTGAACCTTATGATTATGAATCATGTGGGTTATAATGTATCTTATCCAAAGAGGATCAAATAGCATTTTAAGAAAAAGGTTATGAAATCTAGAAGATTGACCAAAGCCCAAACATATTGATGTTTGTTGGCTTGTGACAATTTATACCATAAACAATTGTTTGTCTTTCTCTTGGACTATTTTTAGAAATAGTTGAATGTACTTATTGAAGTACAACAATTGAACGCCTGATAGGTTCGAGCTAGTATGCAGTATGAGATTGACGAGCTACTTAGGAATTAATATTCAATCGGATTGAAGTAATTAATACCTGAAGGGTGTTTCAGAGGTCGTCTGAAAAGGAATAAGATTCTCCCTTCAAGGATACCATCTTTGGGATACGCAATTGGATTGTGTTCCCAGAATGGAAGCAACACTTTATATGATAAAGGTGTGACGCAAGCCATGCGAAGTATCCCTTACCCGTTTTGGGATAGTGCCCTTATACTTAACCTAGTTCCAAAATAAAGGTTGAATAAATTCCATATTAGACATGGAAGAGGATAATGTCGAATCTATCTTAACCGATGATTTGAAGTTGTCATAAGCAAAGTCGGAAAGGCTTGGAGCCTAGTACGACATATGCAACTTTGTGGAATATCTCAGCAAGTACGCTAGATATTATTTACTCATCCATGCGGCAAAAGGTGTTTGTCTCCAAACATGTCTTTGTCTTCTAGAGGAAGTGTTTCTTTCAAAAGAGACAGTGGGAGTAAAAAGGATCTCAAAGGTAGTTTGAGAACCACAATGAAATATTCAACCATAGGAACGTGAGCAGACGCCGCATAGCGATGAGGTGTAAAACACTGCTCAGTGCACACAAAAGTTCTGCAAGTCTGTGGATAACCTCAAGCCTGAAAAGGCTGCCGGTATGTTCATCTTGAAGAATGAACATCTCACGACTTATGAAAGAACGTTTAAAAGGCAAGATTGAGAGATATGGCCAGGAGCCATAATATCTGAATTAGATTCCATCAGTGACAACCAGGTTATGAACCTAGTCTGTCTTACCTAGAGGGAATGTCCTGTAAGCCTGAGCCAGATTCTATTCGAGATAATACTTGTTATAACCCGTATCATGGCTATATGATAGTGTTGATGACGTTGAGCGGCTCGATGTTCATAGACGATAACATGATATGTAAGCCCACGAGATCCATTTATGGACTCAAACAAGTTTCTCTAGACGATTTCTTTGTTAGATAATCAAAGGAGTTTGATTTAGTCAAAAGAAGGATATGCCCCATGTGCAAGTTGGATAGTGGGAGTGTGTTACGATTTTTGAGTAAGGTATTATATATCTCTCTCTCAGAATTATCACCCCATGTCACAGTCAATTAATGTTTGGTAGTTCAAGGTCTTTACGAAAGCACTTGGATTAGCAGTTCTTATTTTAGAAATAGGAATCTATAGTGATAGATTTAACTGCTGTTAGATTATAGTTTACCTATATAGATGTGATGTTAAAAGAAGTTTAGCATAGATCGTGAGATCTGTCTATGTTAGGACATTGGTCCTAAACATAAGGTGAAAGATGATACTTATGGAAGGTTCCTTTGCTCTTTGCAATAAGATCCATCATAAGAGTTATGCTAGAGGTTCACACTTCATGAAGAGTCATGAGCAAGTGTGAAAGTGATTCTAGCAGATGTCGAGAATATCCTTAAACAAGTTAAGGAAAGCTTCCCAGTTTATTGAAAGTTGGAATTAAATAAACGTAGATGTACAGACATATATCCTGAGTCTTATGAAGGCAAGTGGGAGCTACTGACTGGGTTTGCAGTCACTTTGATTAAGTGATACAGTGAGCTGGAAATGTTCTTAGCTGTGGGTCACTGTAAATTCTACAACGAGGCCAAAACACAGTAGTGCCTTGGAGGCGCAGCGGGAGCAGTACATGGATCTAGAAGGTTCATTCCTGAGCCTTGTACGGTTCTTCCACCTTTTCTATATAGCTGATATAGTAAGTGGATTCATTGCTTGAAGCAAGGACCAGGGTCTCGTCAGAGATTCGTGTGTGTGTTGAGGCGGTTCCTTTGACTTGGTCATTTGGAACATGATATGAAAATAGTCTGAGTCCCCACGGATAGCGATCCGTTTATGGCTAGGGCTGGTTGCGAGTATTGCATGAGATTCTTGTGTATCAACTTGGTCTTGTGTGTGCGAGTGATTGGTTTTAGGCCAAGTGGGAGATTGTTGGAATAGTGTCCTAAACCCAATCGGGTTGGACCGGATCCGACCGGGTCGGATCATTTCTACTATTTCTTTATGTTTGTACATATATTAAATGGCTTTTCTGTTGTCATATATATGTTCTTTTAAAGAACCAATTATGAATTGTTATATGATAACGTCCTTAGTATTAAACTGTGATAGAGAAACCATGATAGGCGATTATGGTTGATGAGATCTCTAATCACTTTAATAAGTTTGATACTTAAATGTCTCTAGGCTGATGTACTATTAAACAGGGCATTGATAGTATAAACAGACTAGCACGTATTAGATGTCTTCTGTCTTTAGGGCAGGGATAGATCTCGTCTATCGAAGTGTAGAGACACTTGGACTGTACGTGGACGTGTATTAGAGAATGCGTACGTTAGACTGACCCACTTACACAAATAAGTGTCACACTATGTGGCGGTTGTGTAATTATCCTTAGGACCGGAGTCTTCATGGCATCACGGTGTGGATTGTCATGCTTTGACACTATTGAGGTTTCCACAGCCATGGGGCGATCATGCGGTAGTGATTGGGTGTGATCTTTGAAGCATCGCGGAGTATATATGATTGGTCGTCCGGGAATTGCGTACCACTTATCGGTAGGGGTAAATATCCGAAAGGGCCTTCTTATAAGGAATGTCTTGTTCTCGTGAATCTTTGCAAAGTGGGAGTAAACGTGTTACTTGAGAGAACTTGATATCCGTGTTATAAGATACGGTTGTTAATGTTTGACACTTTCGATGTGCGACCGTATGGATATTATTACAAATGATAGGATTGTAAGTTACACGGTAAATCTTTTTCACATGAAAGGTAGTAGTCATTGCATTTGACTCTTCCGATGATTGGGGGTCACGGTGTGTTGCTAGACGCTATCCCGTGATCGTTAGGCATGAAGGGCATTTTAAGTAATTTGTACTTTGTGTCTCACGGCCAACATATTCGAAGCCTATCGGGTCACACACATATGAACATCCACCGGATTAAAATGTGGTTATAGGCGATAACCGAATAAGGAAAGTTGATCTACATACTATAAAGGTTATAGTGGTAAATTAATATGGTGGTATTTATTTATTATGAATAAATTAAATACAAGATATTAATTATGATGATTAATTAAATATGTATATTGATACATATATAAAATTCGAAATATGTATATATGATATACATGTATTTTGCAAATTAATTAATCATAGTATTATATTAATTAAAAAATTTTCCATAAGTTAATTAAAGGGAAAAAGTGGCGCCATTCATAGTGTGTACATGACACACTTAGATTGTGCAATTTAATTAATAAACTTACCATAATATTTATATGTGATATTAATTGATTTTGAGAAAATAGATTTATGGTAATAATATAATTTGTAATCAATATAAGATATTGGAAAATCAAATTATGGAAAGAGAGATCAATCACATTAATTGCTTTTCTTTATTTTATTGGAAAAGGTTTTCCTTCCTCCAAACTATAGGTGGCGCCCCAAACTAGTATAAATAAGAGGGCTTGCCAAGCTCTTTAGTACACCATTCTTCCAAGAGCAATTGTTCTTGTGAAAAATCGCAAGAACTCATAGTTCTTGTGTAAGAAAGAGGGCTTCCTATAGTGAGTTTGTGAGGAGGAAAAGGTCCGGTCTAGCAACCGGGGTTTCCGATAGCAATCCATGGTGGGATTCCGGCGGGTGTTCGTGTGTGGACTAGCGGTAGAGGCCGAACACTTGGCGGCTCCATGTTTGAACTACTCTCCTGAGACGGTCAAAGCGTCGATCTTTTAGATCAACCAAGGTAACCGCCGTCTTTAGTTTATTCGTTTATTGCTTAAACGAAGTCGATCTTGGGAAAAGGAAATCAAAATTTTTGAATTCCGCTGCGTTCCCGCGTTGATTTCCTAACAGCCATTTCATGCACGGGTGCCTTATACTGGAGCCGAGCTGAACAACTTTATGAACAAACAAACCCGCAGGCGCTGAGGAATGGGTCCCGTCAGAAGTCGAGCCAATAAACCTTGCAACTTTGGTAAAAGACCAACTTGCGGCGGATGGTTCTGAATTTCCCAGTCCGCCACATGTTGTGAACCCGATTGTTGGGAGCTCGGTTTCCCTGGTAGTACTTCCGGAAGAGACTGATAAAATGCCCAAATGATGGACGAGATGCTCGCTCCAGCTGGACAACCTATTGCTCAACCCAACGCTCCAGCTGAAGATCAGCATGCTAAGCTTACTGAATAATTTGTTTTTTGAAATTTGATTTGTAATAACTCAACTTTGTTTTGCCTTGCCGCGTATTTTGGCCTTTCTTTGTTAGATTTTTTGTATACTTCCTTTCATGTTTTAGCGCGACCCTGAATGTTAGTTTGGTTGGTCGTGTTGACGCTTTTATTCTGACTTGTGATTTTTCTTGAATGTCTGAGTGTCGAGCTATCATAGAAAATAACATAGTGGCCCCCTTGTTTTTGTCTTGGTCGAGAGGCGCTTAGGACGAGATTGTCGTAAACAAATGGTGAACTTTTGATGCTTACGTAGATAAATGACCAAAGCTTTTTATTGAGAGCGTTTGTGAGTGGCGATCCGTTCCTTACGAATAGATTGAAAACTCGTATATGCTTTTCTTGTCGTCTCGCATACTTCGTGTAAAAACAACCGAAGTGTAGCGAGGTTGAAATCTGAGTCGTCTCGCGTACTTCGTGTAAAAACCGACCGAAACGTAGCGAGGTTGAAATCCGTCGTCTCGCGCACTTCGTGAAAAAAATGATGTAAGTGTAGCGAGGTTGAAATCCGTCATAATTCGTGTAAAAAACGTCTGAAGTGTAGCGAGGTTGAAATGCGGCTCATTTGCTTTGTGTAAAAAACGACCAAAGCGTATCGAGGCTTACTGGCGGGCTTGTTGCCTTGTTTAAGAAACAACCAAGACTTAAAGAGGCTATAACAAGGCTTAATCAAACATATTGAAAGTGCACGAATTCTAATAATAAACAGTTTGGATAATACTTCAAAAAATAGAGCCCGTCCTGCCATAAGTTGTAGTGAGGTTGAGCATTACAAGATAGGAAAATGAAAAGAAAGCGTAATTTACTCTCAAGGGAGTAAGTGGTATGACAGAGATGATGTTGAGATTCTTAATGAATTTCTCTTCTTGGTGGGCGGGTTGGTGGATTTCCACGCAGGGCGTTGTTTTCTTCTGCATTATACTTGTCAAAAACTCTTTGAGCGACCAGTTTTTCAACTTCTCGTTTTAACAAACAGCAGGAGTTGGTGTCATGCCCGTGATCTTTGTCGTATTCGCAATATTTGGTCGGTCTTTTCGTTGATCGTGCCTCATCAGGCGAGGATTAGGAAGGCGGTTCTTGACCTCGTGCACGACTCCTTGGCTAGAGCAGTCAACGGGGTGTACTGCTCTTCTTTGAATTTCTCCGGTCTTTTGAATTCCATGTTGTGGTTTGGATTCTTTTTTGCCGAGCTGGATTCAGTTTTATCTCTTCGCCCAGATGGCGGACACAGAACAGCTTCAGAGGCATAGAATTTTCTTGCTGAGGAGAGCATTTGCTGTAGATTTTTGGGCGGCCTGAGGGAGAACTCGGCCTTGAGTGAACACTTCGTTCTCTACCAAAGCAACAAGAAGAAGTGTCGTGTGATGAGACCGGATGAGCTGCATGTTCGCCGTCGGTTGGTGGTAGTGGGAGAACGAAGTCACCGATTGGGAGGGGCTGCTTCCTTAGCGCTAATAACTCCCGATTCACTCGGCTGATCCTTTGAACATAGTTGGAGTATTCGAGCAGTGCCTCAGTGTAGAGCTGGTTATAACGCCTTGATAAGATGCGAGCGAGCTGGGTGAGATGTCTCAGCCGCGCATTTTCCCTTGTCTTGTTGAGTGGAAGCGGCTAAGGTTTCTCTCCTTCTCGCCCTCTCGTCGAGAAACAATCTGATGGCAGGCTGTGCGGGATCCCTAAAGGCGAGGCTGGATATTGCTCGGCGGGGGGATGTTGTGCTTGAGCGCGCCCAACAACCGCCCTAACGGTGACCTGGATAAAGTTTTGGCCGGTCATCCTGGCCAAAGGAGGCAGGCCGCTGAGCTGTCATGATGAAGATTCGTCAAAAAGTACTCAACTTTTGCGATGAGGGTTCGAGGAATCAAAGTAGATCGAGATATTCTAAAAAACGGGATGATGATCTGGAGATCTAGATGAAGGTTCCGATGGATATCTTAATGAATACCGGTCGGAAAACCGAAATTGAGGCGGTTTTAGGCCGTCGGAAATCCGTGAACACTGCGTAACTGGCCGGAAAAGTGCTGGAAATGTCGTTTTTTGGTAACGGAGCCAAACTGATAACGCGTGAATAATCACAAACACATGTCTTTAATGTTAACGGTGGATATCTGGATTAAATGAGTGATATATATCCGGCGGATTACACGGTGATGCTCAAGAACATCGTAATTAATACGAGTAAAACGGAGGGGGTGTTTTTGGGAGAAAATGGCAGCACCGTACGTACCCTTGGATGCAAGGGATCAAGCCAAAATAACGTAGTTCTAGCGTGTGAGGGAACACCGTTATTTATAGGGGTTATATTCAGCG